>CM052091.1:1890956-1936563 GCA_028453745.1 Agapostemon virescens | reverse complement strand
TTCGACCCCCTATTGTCTAAGGGTTCGTCGAGTCGAAGGAGGTGTAGCCCCTGTGCCTTGGGTCGGCCGGCAATGATTGCCAGATGTGGCGGTGACAGGCCCAAACCGTAGCCTTAAGAATCTAAAATCAAAGAACCAAGGCCCAGGGTAACAATAGTGACTTCCTGTCATAAAAGTTCGCCCAGCGCTAATCGCCCATATGTGTTGCACTAAGCATCGCTTGAAGAACACCTAACTTTGATGTAAAAGTGGCATTTAATTGGAGCATATGTCGTTGTAATGTCTGCGAAACTGGTCGTTAAAAAAATTCGACAACACTGATATTCTTTCTTACATATATATTCTTAGTTTCATGTTTGTTCATCTGTTGTTTTATCGCGTGAATTCGAAATCTTGTAAATCATGATCTAGTGTTAATTTTCCTGAATTTGAAGGTTTTCACTTAATTTTAATCGAAAGACAAGACTTAATTTTACATTGACTTACTTAAAAACAAGTAGGATATAATTTTGTTAGTTAATTCTCAAACCACTACAGAGATCTATTTAATCAATTCCTCTGAAAGCAATTTTATAACTTCAATGATTGTAAAATAATAAATCTGAAAATGTCACATGACCCGCTATGGTAGATTTAGTGTTAAATATTGACTACAAAATGAAAGCATAATATTTATATTTGTCAGACTATGTTTCATGCTAGAATTACCAGAAGAATCAAAATTACTTGTTACTGATTTTCTTCTTGCACTTTTGATTGAAGTTATAAAAACTTTTCCATGGAAACCTCTCTCGCGAACTTATTTATTGAAGCACATATCAACGACAAAATTGCAGAAAGTCTTAACCCTTTTAATGCCAACGACGATATACTTTTGCGTATCCGATGGCGCCTTACTATTTGCATTGAAAGCGAACTCCATCTCAAAATGAATTTATAAAACGTTATAAATGGATTAATTTCATTGCGAAACAATAAAACAAAATTGTTTTTGGATTTAACTTGTGAGAAAATCAGATTCGCTCTATGAAGGTTCTGGAGTAAGTGTCGTGGGTTCAACACAGTTCGCTTACCATTTCTGTCTGCCTCACTCCGTGGTCAGATCCTCAAGGAACCGAATCTCTAAATTTTGGCAACGCGAATTACGAAAATGTAATATTTATACTTCATACTACGTGATCTACGTAAGGCTGTAATCAAACGATCAAAGCAAGATTGAAATCTATCAAGCACCGTATAGAATTAATTATACACTTCATATGTAACGACAATTATATTGATTTTTATGCATTCACTGAATGGTAATTGATTTTTGTGTGAGCTCATTTTAACCTTCGTTGTAATGAATTTACAATTCTACAGATATTTTCCATTTTATCTTGTTTTCCTTGTAATGCAATATATTTTAAAGATTTAATGCTACTACTGACGTTTATTGTATTTCATATAAATCTTGGATTATAACTCGACTTTTTATTATGAAGAATTAACTGTTGTATTATAGATGAATGTATTCTCGTTTGATCCATGCATCATCAATTTTCAAAATCTTTGCTTTCGTTTATTCTTAATTAAAATACTGCTACGAATTTTATTTCACTGTACTGACGTATCGTCAATCGTCAGCTTAATTATTCAAGTTCTTTTAGTTAGGTGAAGTCAGTCACAGGGAAAGGTACACGTTGTACTGTCAATATGAATAATAGAAAGAATAAACTTACGAATACTCTTACGAGTTTACTTTATTATATTGACGAATTGTCAATCGTTAATTAAATTATCTAAATTCGTTTGAAATATTGATTAAGAATCAGTTACAGAAAAAATGTACAAGTAGCATTGTCAATATAAATAAAGAAAAGGATAAATTTACGACTATGTAATTTCTGACCACACAAATAAAATTTTTAGAAGTAATAGCAATGTAGTTGCTCTGAAACATCAAAGTTTGCATAATCTAGTGAGATCACTTAGGTTTAAATACGAATTATGTTTGACGATTTTGGTTGCACTTTAATACCATCATAGAAAGGAGAACACTAATCGCTATCATTTTCTAAAGTGTCAATGTAAACAAAATCGAATTCAATTATTATAAGCGACGGCGGATAGCAAATACAATTGTAGATAATTATTTAGCGATATCTAAAACCTTCTTGCATAGCTGAACCAAAAGAAGTAGACAGCTCTAAAAAACGATCGAATTCAAAAGCGGTGATTCAACGTGTTGTATGCGAAGGTGTCAGTTCTGTGTTACCTTCTTCTCAGCATACAAGGAATGTCGCTGAGCACCTTAGGTCACGTAATAACTATACGATTATAGTGGTTGCGATTTTCTTTATTTTCACTTCGGAATGTTCGTGATGTCTATGTTTCGAGTTCCGTTCTGTTCGCGGTGTCTGTATTAGTCTGTTTACAATTTCTTGTTAGTCTTGTTCGCGATTGCCTTTTTCGCGATTTCTAGATTGTCTCATGAGTCTTGTTGAGTTCTGTCCGTCGTCACCTCGGTTTTGTCGTGAACGGTTGAGGGTAGTCTGAGGCGGAGCAATGTAGCGTTTTTTAATTGGTTGTAGAAATAATAGATGGAGTGTGCTTGAAGGCGTGTGTCAAAAGGGATATACCTGAAGGAGTAGGAAACGGTCAATGAGGGATTATTGTGATTTATTACAGGGTTGTCTGGTTTTCGTGTCTTCAAGTGCGTGGCACGTGGAGTCCGTTCGTCGTGGTATAATTGTCCGTTTGCGGCGCGTGTCATATTTCGTACTTCCTGCCTACTTTTCATGTATGCGTTACAAATTTCCGAAGACAGGGTTAGGCACGTACAACCTTCGGTGTTGCCGTCGCAACACGACGATTATTCTTATGTATAAGTATTGTTTGTAAAAAAGAAACTCATTCTTATGTTTTTCATAATGTTTCATTTCAATGTTAGTCGTATGATTTTCAAGAAATATTGAATTACAATTATCCATTACTTTTTATTTTCTTGATTTCATAATATGCTGCATTTTGAATTTTATAAATATCATTCGTATATTTTCTTGGTTTTTATGATCTTTTTTCTGAATCTTAGCAAATTCGTCAAATTGGCCCGTATTCTTCGCATAGATACGGTATTTTCGCCCGGCACTAAAACGATTAATAAATGCAATCTTATAATTACTATTAGGCAAAGTGTATTAGTCTAGTTAGTGCTCGATGGCTCTAGTGTTATATCTTCGACACGAATCTGACTCGTTATAATATGGCAAGGGATAAAATGCCTGTATTCTTTCGTATGTCACATATTGTATGAGAGACACTTCCAAGATATTTTTTATTTTGTTCCGACAACTATTTTGTCCGTCGTATCTGTTCGTGGTTTTTGTTTCCATCTCGAAACAACTGTTAATGGCTTTCGAAGGGTCGAAATGAAATTTGAGAATGGAACTGTAATCTCTGCAGTAGTAGAAGGGAAGAAACAAGGGGCGTAATCCGTGAAGGGATATCGGGCTTTTTTTTTTAAAGCATCGAGTACGAAACGGTTCACACAAGAGCGAACAGCGACAGACCCATTGGCAAGCTCAGTACCTCGTTCGCATCCTTTGTACACGCCGACGCATGTATTCGTTCCATTGATCCGAAAACGCGATTTTACTTAATCAATTTCCCGTTGCGATTACGGGGAATTTCTGGGGCCTGGGTAGGCATTTGAAACGGAATGAGATATTGGAGTAAACGTATCGTAGGTGGATAGATAGACGTATAACGATGTTTCTTTGAATTGTAATGTTCCAATTCTTGATCATTAGGTTAATAGGTTATCGCTTCGTGTAAAGAAGGTTACGTAAAACGTCCTTCCCTTTTTAATTATACGATATTTGAAAAGTTATCTGTTAGTAAGTTCTTGAAAGAAAGTGTCGTTTTATTTTCTACTGTGCTACTTACACTACTTGGTATCACTATAACCCTCTTATACTACTTGTCTGACTAAGTCTAAACCCTTCCACTTTTTTATTATATGGCATCTGAAAAGTCGTCTGTTAATGAATTCTTGAAATAAAGTATTATTTCATTTTCTACTGTGCTACTTACACTACTTGTATCACTATCACCCTCTTATACTACTTGTCTGACTAAATCTAAACCCTTCAACTTTTTGATTATACGATGTCTGAAAAGTCGTCTGTTAGTGAGTTCTTGAAATGAAATACTACTTTATTTTCTACTGTGCCACTTACACTACTTGTATCACCGTAACCCTCTTATACGACTTGTTTGACTAAGTCTAAGCCTTCCACTTTTTAAATATACGATATCCGAAATGTCCTCTGTTAGTGAATTCTTAAAATAAAGTATTACTTTATTTTCTACTGTGCTACTTACACTACTTGTATTACTACAGACCTCTTTTACTAATTGCCCAACTAAGTCTTGTCTTGCCTTTATACTACTTCTCTAATTCATTGTTACACAATTTCATGATTCTTGTCTACTTCAAATTCACATATACCTTTTGTCTGAGGACGGTGAGACTTATACTACCTAATCTAAGGTTTATGTCAAAAGTACATCGATTAAAAACAAATAACTTTTTCAGAATTGATCTAAATGACTGGAATTTTTTAAGGTGTTACAAGAAATAGAATACTAATTGTTTAAACACTGTTTTAAACTAACAGTATTCAAGTTTAAAATTGCTATTGGTCAGAGTATTGAAAAACATTTTAACCGTGCATTTTGTAGACGTTTATGAATTATATTCGTTAGATCGAAATAGGGAAATGCATAAAACAGCCATAGGTATTAAAAGATGCAAAAATCTTTAATCATTTATGGTTCGTACTAATCTGACTCAATTAATTTGAAACTTTGCATACGTATATAATTTATTTCGGTTAATAAATAGCATGTTATAATTTTCCATTATATGCACAGGTAAGAAAAATAAAAATCATGCTCTCGATTCAAGTCATTTGGACCAAGTTTAAAAAAGTTATTCGCTTTTAAAGACTATTTAAATAACGAGCCACCGCTGTATACGTTACTTATCTAAGCATGTTTATTCATGTTTTTCTTAAGCTGTTTCCTGCTGGTTTATCAAATCAATTTTTGAATACATTCTTGTCTAATATTCGTCTTATACTACTTGTCTTTTAGTAAAACACTATTTACGCAACTCGCCTGACCCAGTTACCCTGAATACTACTTATTCGATTAGCAGAAATTGCTATACTTTATTTTCTGACCATTCGTATCCCCAACTTCATATTTATAATATTTATCTTTTAAGAAGATGCCATCTCTATTACTTATCTAATCAGTATAAATAGCTACAGTTTACTATCTGCTGGTAGATAATTCTACGAATTATACATTTACAATGTTAGTCTTTTAGTAAGACATAACTTACGTTACTCGTCTGAGCATAATGCTGCATTTATTATTTATTCGATGGGTAGAAATTTCTGTCGTTTACTGCCTGTTCAAAGATACTTTTCTTTAACTGTACCAGTAGGTTTGAGGAATTATTATGTAATTGCTAAGTATTGTTTTTAATTTACTTTTATCATGAACAACAGTGCATACTCCTACGAAATCCAAGTGCCATCAACAAGAATACTTTACTTACATTGACATAAATTAATTTTTATATCCAGACAGTGTTACAAAGGATCAGATGCAATTTACTTATAAATATAGTTAGAGACTACGTATGATTTATCACTCACATGTTATTCATTAAGACTGACATAATTTCGTGTTTGTCTAACATAAATATACAATTTAATATATTTTCATCTTTCGATATTTAATCTAAATTATAATATTTGTTGCTTAACAGTATGTCAATGGCAGCTAGTCAATGTTTATTTCAAGATGTTTTATTCTATAACTACTGCAGTTATAAAATTGCCTTCATAGAAATCGATTCAATCGATTTCCTTATTCAATCACATATTGTGATAAATATATTACAAAACCTGCTTATATTAAAACTTGCCATTTTTATTAGACAACACACACTAATCAATTTTAGTATTAAAATGTGTGCATGGGTGCATTTAATAAACTGCGAAATACGTAATTTATTAAAAAAAACTCAATTATTTGCGCTTATATAACGGTCGCTGTACAGTGGCACACAAAAGTATTCGTACACTCTTTAAATTTAAGTAAATACCAAACCACTAATAATTACTGGTCCCTAGTTACTTCTTTCGCAATTACTGAAGTTATAAAAATGTTTTCATTAGTAATTTTCCGATGTCCTACTTTAATGAACCACATGTTACAATAAAAATTTAATAAAGCTTGAATAGATGCAGTCTTGTTATTATCATAAAGCAACGTATATCGTTGGATTTATTGTTCGGTAGTTCTAGTGTTAATGATTGGACCAACAGCCTTGACATTTTTTAGGCAATTAAATGCATCAATTTACTAAATAATATGTGAAAAAGATTTTGAAACAGTTACAATTCGTTGAATTATATGACAAATAAGAAAAGAATTCTTTAAATATTTTTTATTTGAGTCACGTATTATAAATTTTAAAGACGCATCATGTAGACCTGTGATGGTTATACACATTGTCCTTGCTCGCATACTTTTTAGCGAAATTTAGTTTCTTCTGCTTGTTGATTTTGCTAATAAATGGTTTCTTTCGGGAAATACTACCATGATGATTGTTTTTCCGCAGGATTCTTCGACAAAGTTCAGGATGAACTTGTCTCCCAAAGCTATGGGCAACTAGTCTAGCAAGTTTTGGAACCGAAATTGTTGGGTCCTTTTTTATTTCACGCACAATTACATTCTCTTCCCTTTTCGTCAATTTCTTAGGTCGACCAGAACGAACTTCATCTTGAAGAACTCCAGTTGTTTTTCATTTTTCTACCATGCAGCGAATAGTAGATTTACTTCTTCCTAATAATATTACTATTTCTCCATATCTCTTGCCTTTGTTGTGCCACTTCAGTATCAGTTTTCTATCAGCGATGCTAGTTTCGGAATTTTTTGCACACATTATTAACACAAATTTACACTCTTGTTAACACACTGTACCGAACAGGGGGAGCGTGTAACATCAACCGAAGGATCCAATGTTTACAATTTGTCGAATTCAAGGATCGTTTCGGTTAGAAGTTTTGTCGTTCGAATACTTTTGTAGCATCCGTTTAGTCAATGTCGGTGACAAATCTATCATAAGTATTATTTACGTTGTCAATGACACTTCCAATTTACATGTATAACCATGATGGTTGTATATGACTATAGCAACAAAAATATTTTGCAATTGTTAATGGGCCTCGCATTTTTCACGCATCAAACTTTTCATTTCAGAGCGTTCGAATACTTACGTGACTCACTGTACATGCCATCGAAAATGGTGAAAACCACAATTTTTCGGGATTCTTTGTCAGTTTCTGCTTAACCCTTTGACTGCGGCGCGTTTTTGGAGGAATCCATCATTACATACGGCGCGATCGTCACATGCCAGTCGCTGCGACTGGTCGTTCACTGACTAGTGACCAAAAAAGTACCCGGAGATTTAAGACACCATTCCTACGCTTTAAAAAAATAATAAATGCAAATAAATTAAAATATCCAATAACATTAACATTCCGGTACCTAAAAGACAGTAAATTTCATCTGTGTTAGTATTGTGACATGACTTTATTCGCGAACTAGTCTTCCAGTTACGCGTTGTTTTCAAATAATTATGGTAGTTATTTGTTTCTTTTACAATGAAATTTACTAAAGATTCTGGAGAAAATAATTGAAAATAACTGATATCCTCAAATGGCACGGCCGATGTAAATTCGTTCCCATTTATTTCTTGCGATTGTAAAACATCTTGTTCCTCAGTTCCTGATTCTGAGTCAGCACTTAATAAGCGCAAAACGCATTTTCTTTCCCGTCGAATTAAATTTTCTTCTTCAAACGAGAAGAATGATTTATCAAGAAACTCCAGTTTCTTTCTCTGTACTAGCATTTCTGTAGAAACGTTTTCTTTTCTTCTGGCCAAACATTTTATGGGTGTACTATATTATTAAAAAAAAATATCGAATGGATAAAATAAAAAATTAAACACAAAATTAAATAAATAAACACTTACATATGCAGTAAAGATATAGGTTTACACGAATCAGTGCACGGTGCGAGAGCGTACATACGAGAGCAATGTAACTGAAGAATTAGAAGACAATCAACTGAAAAATATTGAAACAATTGCCGATACTAAGTTGCTACGTTACTTGGAGTGTTAAATTCCATGTCGAATCAATTGGTAAAACAGTAAAAAGTGTTATAATAAAAAAAATGTAGAGGACGTAAATTTATGCCTTTCGTATATATTGATGGATACATGTGGACGTATATTTACGTCTTTCGTATATATTGATAGACTTGTGAAAGCGTATATATACGCCTTTAGCAGTCAAAGGGTTAAACTCCACAAATTCTTACATGTTTCTATACTTATCGTTTGTTTCTGCGTCAATCGATTTCGATGATATTTTTAGCACGCGTATAACTAACACAGGTCTACAAAACGCATATTTTAAATTTTCTTTACGACTTAAAATGATAATGTTTTAAAAAGTGTCTTTTGTATTTTCCCATGTAATTTCTACCAATTACAATTATTTCGAAATTATTCTTGCAGATCATTTAATAAATCAATATTTCTAATTACTCCAGAAATATCAAGTCGTTCTGTTCAATTTTTAAAAAGTTATTTAAATTTAAAGATCGTCCGAATACTTTTGTGAGGCATTGTATACACACCGCTGTGTTTCACGGGCGTATGCCTAAATATTACAATAAACAAATGAATCAACATCCTGGCAGCTGTACCGGATGCCCGATGGTTCACGCGAATAAATGTGCCCGTGTATTGGGCATAGATCACTGTAGCCACTTACAACGTTATTTACTGCAGTATTTCCAGCGCATACAATGCACATCTGTGCAATAAATAACCCGGAGACCGAATAGATTCTGCATCTTCGAATAAACCCACCGACATTGGGAGCGTATATTTACGATAGCGACGAATATTATAAAACTGTACAGCGCCTATAGGTTCCTGTCGTTCGCGACCTTCGTTCCGGTAAACAGTAGTTTCTCTACTTTGCAAGTATTGTGTGTGCTTTGACGGACTTGCTTGTCGCCTCATTTTCGGCCATTCTTTCTATTCCCCGTTCATTTTCCTTCGTATGTGGCATCCAAGGGAATCACTGGCCCGGAAATATTTATTTTTGTGCCCATTGACTCATTTCTTGCCTGTTCGTCGATTCCACAATACGGGCATGATGAACCAGTGTAGCTGAAATTCGTATCGAATATTATTCTGGATCTCTGCCAGCTGTCCTACCGTGCTCATACCTGCGAGGTCAGTCGTTCTCTACACCAGCGCCCTTATTTACGTTCCATTATGCGTCTAGTAACACTTTACCTATCGGCCGTTATTTAATAATCATTTAAAAATTAATGATCGTCAGCTGAATATCGCTTTGCTCGTTCAACACCACCATTCGTTTCGATAACAATCTTTGCAAGTACAAACATCGTAGCCATTTTTGGGATGAATTTTTCAAGGCGTAAATATAATTATTTAGTATTCTGTTTGAGTAAAATATGTTATGAATACTTGTATTTACTGCTTTGAGGTTCTGTAATGAATAATGCGTCTACAGATTTTTCTTTGACTTTCACGTAAAAATAATTTTCATTTATTATTATATATATACACACATGTGTGTAAGTATCCACGAGGTTAATACGATATTGCAGCTAGAGTTTTGTAATTAAAACGCTTGTGTAATTACTTCACTACGGATTTTTATGCAAAATAAAAATCTGCTGTGTCGATGGTAAAGGATGAACGAAAATGTACTTTTTCTTTCAATAATTTTAATAATTCGGATATAAAATAACAATATCCTTAAATTATTCTCAAACAATTTCAGTTGTGCTTTCCACTTATATATTGTTGCTATTCATGCGTAACGTTCACCGTCTAATAATTACAATGGGATAGAACGATTTGCCAATTTTGTGTCATTTTTAGTTTCTTAACATTAATTATACCACAGTCAAATGACTCTTTTCATATTATTATTTCATAATTATTTAAGTTATAAAATTGCCTTCATAGAAATAACAAGTAATCCAAATAAATTATATTTTGACATTTTTATAAGACAATTCACGCTAGCCAATTTTAATACTCGATAGGTTTAATGCTAATGAAACGAAGTATTTTTGTTATTTAATAATAATTCGAATAAGATGTAGCGCAGAATAATCTGAAAGGGTGTAATCGAATGATGGAATCAAAAGTGCTCTCAAACTAAATGTAATCGACCATGAGCCGTTTGATAGCCAACAAAAAAAACCTAGTCCCAAGTTTCAGCCTTTTACCTCGACTGGCAGTTACAGAGTAAAATTGAATTACCCATTTTTGTTCCCTTTTTTGGTCACTGACATGTGAAAATTCTGAAAAAAAATCTGGCGCACGGCAACTATGGAGACGAGAATTTTCCCGACGTTCGATTGAAAATCTCAATTCTGAAAAAGCAAATCTATTCTGTAAAAGACCGAGATTGCTACAGATCTCTAGCAGACTAACCAAATATACCAATTGTAATCGCTCATACTCGAAAATATAACTCGAGATGTACGTTCTGGAGATTTTGAGTAACGAAAATACTGCATGAATGAGATAATACATAATTATACTCCAGTTGTATCAGATATCTACTACACTCACGAAAATCAAACATCAATATAAACATCATTTGAATAAATTTACATGTCAAACCAACATTATAAAGATACACGGTGGATCCAAAAAGTATTTAACAATTACATTTTTAGTTCTTGAAAAATTATCGATATTTAAATTAACGAAGTTTAGGTACATTAAACCTTAAAAAATGATTAATATTGATATTGTGATAATTTTGTGAAAACAAAACGTGTAACCATAATCCTGGACTCATTTTAAAGCTTGAGACCTCTACTTTCGCAATGCTATTTGAATTTGCCTGCAAAATATTTTTCCACAATGTAGCAAGTGTGAATTTGAAGATTCGTGTTTCTCAATAATACCATAAATTCAAACGTCTCCAAAAACTTAACAAAGTTACCCTCGTATACGAAACCACCATAGATTTGAAGATTGAAACGATGTTTTTACAACAGCACCTTAAAAATTGAAACTCGTTGAAAACTAATAAAAATCGTCCATTAATTTTTAAAGTTTCATTGTAAAGAGGAAGCTTCAATATTTAACATTGAAACTACCGAACAATAAATCCAAAGATATAGATTGCTTTGTAATAATAACGAGACTGCATCTATTAAAACTTCATAGAATACTTATTGTGAGGTATACGTCATTAAAGAAGTATATCCGAAAATTTCTGATGAAAACATTTTTATAACTTCAATAATTGTGAAAGAAAAAATTATGGACCAGTCAAAATGACTGGTTTGGTAGTTCTAGTGTTAAATCTATGATTTGAAGTATGAAAAAAATGTTGAAGTTTTTGCAGACGTTTAAATGTGTAACATTCTCGAGAACAAACGCGTCTTTAGTTCCTCACCTGCTACGTCATGAAAAAATGTACAGTTTCATTTTCGCAGGATTAATTTTTTACGAAATGACCACAATTGTAATATCGACAATTTTTCGAGAATCGTAAATGAAATGTTCAAATAATTCTTTGATCCACATAACTTTTGTTGATGTTGCAGATGATTGATATTGATAATTTAGAAGCAAGAGAATATATTACCTAGCATATTCTTACGCATTGGAAGAACGGCGTGAAAAAGAGAATACCTTGCCTTACTGTCATCGTTCTCTTCGTTGTGAAATGGGTAAAGCATGCTCGGTATTCATCCTATTAAAGTTAAATTAAAATTCTGAAGGTAACTAGATCGGATGTTGCCTCGGAGAATCTTGGTTGGAAGACCCATAAAAACGTAAGGAGAGAACTACGAACGTGCAGATGCAATTTTAATAACTTGGGGTGCACTGATTTTGCAGAACAGCCTCCTGAAAGATTTATATTACGCAACGGGCGCATGTAAGAACAGAAATCTCATTTTTTGGCGAGTACATTTGTCTTTCGATGAACTTGATTTATGCTTCCTAGTGGAGTAGACTTCTAATTTGGTCGTCACTTTAATATTTTAACTGGCTAACTCTCTGCAATAGAGTTTCGCAAGCTTCTGACCTAATTTCTTTGCTCGCGTCGAACGCAAATCATATCAAATGGATCTTAAGGGGATGTGCAACACTGTTAGCTTCAAAAGAATCCAATATTCTTTTACATTTTTGTTGCGTTCTACACGGCTCGAATATTGTGGTAGAAGGATTTTTTGAAATTCATAAAAATGCCAAAGTTATAATAATTACTTTAAACTCCTTGCCATATCATTTTCTTTGTGACTGTTATTATATTGTAACATATTCATCACTAAACATGTTACAGGAAAAAAAAGACAATTTCTATTTTTTATATTGCTACATCTACTTCAATGCTTAAATATTGATTATAAATGAACAACATTTGATTTCGTCTAAAAAGAAAGACATAATATTTTTATCTGGTAGATTTTATTTAAAATCGTCAACACAAATCAATTCATCGCAATATGGCAGTGAGTTAAAAAGAAAAGCCGAATTTATTGTCATCTTAATGACATTAATAAGGTGACGTTCGACGTTTATTGATTCACATAATCTTAGCAAAATTAATATTTCAATAAACTACTTTATTACATATAATCACTCACAGTATTTTTCTGACATTATAAAAAGGACGATAATGTTTTAAAAACTGAATTCTGCGATATTAATGGTTTCAAAAAGTTAAAACTATTAGTTAACTACATATCTACATTATTACCTGCATGCGTAATAAATCTAAATATTCTTGCCTCTTTTAATACATGTTATTTTTCCGCATCAACTGATTTCGATGAAATTTTCAGAATACGTATTAAATATAACTGAAATGAAAACTAAATGAACCTTTTAAATTGTTACTACCAATTACCAAATTTGAATTTTCAATAATAAATGTAAAAATCTATATACGTTTTGTTATGTTCGGTATTTTCTTTTATTTATTAACAGTAGAACTACCGGAAAATAAATCCAACGATATACATTGCTTTGTAATAATAACGAGACTGCATGTATTAAAACTTCATACAATACTTATTGTAAGGTATACGTCATTAAAGAAGTATATCCGAAAATTTCTGATGAAAACATTTTTGTAACTTCAATAATTGCGAAAGAAAAAACTAGAGACCAGTCAAAATTACTGGTTTGGTAGTTGTAGTATAATTTACAAATAATTTACAATAAGCTGTAACTGAATTATTAAAATTATAAAATGTTTACGTTTGTAACCGAACAAATTGATATTACAACCTAATATATTCGATTTTTTAAATTGATAACAAAAGAAGTATATTTTCAATTAATCATTGTATGTTGCAACTTGACAATTATTTATTTTCCATAAAGATTAGCAGCCTATTGGTTCTCTGAATCAGTTTGTATAGCAGTTGGAAAAAGTTATCAGACTCGGATCTCGCGTCTGACTACTTACGTACTTGTGCTACTAGCAGTAGGTACACCGGCCGCTGTGGTGACGTGCAGTGAGAAATGGCTGATCCATACAGTCTCCTTCCACTGCAACTTAGCTGCCCCGTTACCAGTCCTGATGTACAGCCCTCTCGGCTGATTCATGCGATCCCTTACAACTACTTCTACTGTTCGTATTCGTGTATACATGAACGTTCGTTCCGGGCCACCTCCATTTACACGTGTTCGATTTTACGTAAGCACGCGAAGATAACGGCAAGCCCTATATGAAAACTGCAGAAACTAGCAATAGCCTGAAGAGCATGAAGATCCCTTATATACAGGGTGTCGAATCCATCCTGAGGAGCCGAATATTCGTGACTGAGTTTCAGAGAGGTCTATCTTTAGAAAAAATGGTGCAAGGTAATTGTAAAAATTTATAGTAACTACGTAAAAGATTAATAAAACCATCAACACGTAAACACTTAAGTTTAGTAAACCTTTCATACCTGATTATAAACAACACAATTTCCTCAAGATCGCTTTTCACGAAATTTTGTAAACCTCACAACTTTTTAAAATAGAGGTACATATTTTTATCGTTATATAATAATTCAAATCAAGACGAATTGAATTATATATAAAACCATTATCAGGAAAAGATAAATACAAAGTAAAAACGAGTGGAAAAGTAACTGCGATTGAAAGATTAATGAGGGTAACATCATTTTACTACAATAGATGTTCGTGATGATGTATATTGATATAAAATAAATTTTTGTGAATGATTTATGAATGATTCTCTGCTCTCGTTATAATATCTTTATCGATGTTAGCCTACGCAATGCCTATAAAAATTGCGGATTTAATTCTATTGTGTTAATGGGTGTTATTGAAATTAATATGATAATTAATATGATCTTAAAAAATTGTATTATTATTCATTAGGTTTGCCCCCATCGAACCAAATATGTTTACTGTATTATTCACGAAAATTTTTCCTATCTTAAAAAATAAACGAGGTATTTAGGATGCTTGAGTTAAATGTGACATCAAGTACGTGCCACTCATACTTCCGAGGCTTTGCAGTTCTTGAAATTCACACCGCACTGTGATAACCGAGTTACGCACGTCCTGCACGTTTTCCGTTTTTGAGAACTGAAGATCGACACGAAGCTTATTTTCTTTTTAGAGAGTTTCTGTGTATATGTGTATAAAAATTTCTCATATTTCCTCTGAATATTAGAAGTCAAATATTCTGTCAATACATGTAGAAATCATCTTAGAATAAGAAAACATGCGAACCTTGAAGGTAAGAGACGAGAAAAAGGGATAAGATTTTGTTTTCACTATTCGTTCAATGGAAACAAAAGTTTTATATGTAGAATAAATTAATAACGTCAAAGAGCCTTTTTTAAAATGACTACTATCTCATATGCATAATCTGTGCTTCATTTTACTTATTTAAATTTGACAGAAATTATAACTGTATATTTCTTAAAATAAATAACAATATATTGCTCGTTAATTAAATATACTCTTTGGTAAAATGAAGTAATTAAAAACTGTAATTTCTTAAATATATTAGTGCGAATAACATTATACACAGGATTGATTAACAGAATTCCCACGTGTAACGTTTACATAAATTAATAATGCAATTTGATCTCAAATATATGAAACGAAAATAATTGCAAAATAATAAAGGTAATATTTATGTATTGTTTTATTATTATAATATTATACAGAGTATTAATTAATTTATTTATGGATTTAAGACAGGGTTTTGGCCTACGTAAAGTCTTGAATGGAGATGCATGAGACTAAACAGAACTGTCGTCGGACGATGGCGGTTAAATGCATCGAGTCATCCAGTTATCAGTCAGCACAGAGATGTTTATGAAAGATAAAAGAAAGAGAGAGAAAGAGGAAAGGAGTGACGAGTGAAATTAGTCTGAGCGTGTGACCCGAGGTTGCATTGCCTAAGAGAATCGGAGCTTTGTTCTGAAGAACCTAGCAACGACCGACGGTTGATGACCACGGTGGCCTTTCGGCCATCAAGTATCGAAGGTTCGTTATTTAAGAGAACACACGCTTGAAAACCGCAAGCAACTTGGATTGAAGAATAAGGACTTTGTTCATCGAAGAATTTGAATTTTGCGCCATTTGTACGATAATGTGTTGCTTCCTATTTTAAATAATATTAACCTCATATTATGAACGAAATACTAAACGTGAAAGTAATTAACTGGATATTCAAATAATATTACATACATACATGAAGTCAATGATTTAAAATACATATCTGAACGAGGATACAATTTAAAACCGGTTTTTATAATTAGGAGTCGCATTACTGAAGAATAAGGTCTTTGTTCCTGGAAGATTTGGCTACGTAGTGAGGAAGATGTCTTCTGGCAAGAGGAATATGACTGAACACATGAGACTTATCCTAAAACCATCAGGGTACAAGGTTTGATTCTAAACAGCTCAGTCAGCTCTTAATTTTTCCTAATATGTAAAGAGTATCCCAAAATTCACGCAAGGTTTAAATTTTGCGACGATAAAATATACGATAAAGTACGATATTTGTACGATAAAGTGTTGCCAAAGGAAAAAAGACAGCGTGACAGCTGACAGTTCAGGGTTATTAAAAATGGAGCGCTACACGAAAGAACAACGCGTTCTGATTGTTGAGCAATAATTTAAAATTAACATACTATCGGCGGGTAACATCATGAGCTTGACTCACACGTCTAACGGGCGAAAATTAGTGAAGTATGAAAAAACTGCATTTTTTAAAAAACATGTAATATCTTCACAACTAATAGTAGGATTTCAATGAAATTTGGAAAATAGGTATCACATAGTATTTCAAAGATATACGTGACATTTAAAAAAAAATTAAATTTTTAATTTAGTTTTCTATTACTTCATTCAATAATGGTTAACTTTTGAAAGTTTTAAGAGTTCATCAAGTAAGAGAAAAGCGTAATAATATTTAGGAATATTTTATTATTCAATTTCTTATGTAGTCATTTTATTTACTCTAATATTTTTTTAATGTATGGTATTTTTGGAAACACTTACCACTATAAAGGGGAATCTGACAAAACTTACACATATAAGAAGTCAAACTTTTCTTTTTATTCACTGCATAAACACGACATTGTCTTTGTGGTACTTTTTGCAGGTTTTGTGGAGGTTTGGCAGCTATAGTTCTAACAAAATCATTTTCAACGACGAGGTTCGTTTGCACCTTGATGATTTCGTTAATCATCAAAATTGTCGCATTTAGCTTCAGAAAATTCACGAGCGATTGTTGAGACATGAATGCATCCACAACGTGTCACTGTTGCGGCAGATTTTTGCTGAAGGTATGATTCTTCCTCGAAAATGCGGCTTATCAGGCTATAATAGTTACTGGTGCTCGCTATCGTGACATGATCATCCAGTTTTTGGTGCCTAAATTGCCAGATATGGATGTGGGCGACATGTGGCTTCAACAAGACGGTGCCACATACCATACAGCCAGAGAAACAATTCAATTACCGTACGAGTCATTTCCTGGTTGTGCAATTTCCCATTTTGGTGCTCAGAATTGACCGCCCAGATCATGCGATTTAACGTTGTTGAACTGTTTTCTAAGCCGGCTTTTCAAGTCCAAGATTTATGTCAACAAGCCCATGATCACCCACGCATTGAAGGATGAAATTGAACGCTGTATCAACGAAATTCTACCACATTTACGCAAAACGATCATGAAAAATTTTGAAAAAAGAGTGCGTACGTACAAGCAAAGCCGTGGAAACCATTCAATCGATATGCTATTCCATTCATAACAAATTGTATACTTTATGAATCAATAAATAAATGCACAATTTTGAATTAAAAATCTGTATTTTCTATTAAAATTGCTTGTTGCGTTAATTTTGGACACCCTTTATGTTAAATAGTTTGTAATAAATGATGGACATACATATTAAATTCGACTACATAAAAAGTTGTTAACTTAAATCTTTGCACACGAAGCTTTATTAACTCGAAAACCAAGGCGTTTCTTCAGACCTAGACCATTTTCATTTTATACGATTTACTTAATTTTATGTATATAGGGTTTTGCAATATTACCCGCTTTTACAATGATTAAATTTTTACAAATTTCTTAGATACGAGCATAGTGATATAGAAATTGCTTTAAATAACTATATAGCAACTTTTCGTAGTGTCTCAGAGTCACCACTCGATTGCTAAGGGTTAATAAGTAATGGAACTCTTAAATATAATTAATTGAACTGTCTAGAAATTTGTAGAAGTAAAGCTAACATACGCGTCTGTTCTTGAGCAGCTGCCTTTCAGTTGTACTATGTGCCAGGCTAGATATACTCGAAGTATCACTTGTCTGATGAATGATGGGTCTATATACTGTTCGCTCAAGCAGATACAAGTTTCCACTACATCGGCCCTAAATCTTTAACACACTCTCTGTAGCGTCAATCATCGGTGACTGACATAGACATACCCGCCGGCTCAAATGTAGTAAATTTCTGTTTGCATAAATAAATTTTGATCCGCTATAAACGTGTAAGATTCCATCATCGAGTTAGGGTATGTATACTTTTGTAGAATTAGTCTTTGTTATAATGAAGTATAATAATCGAAATACGCCAATGAATACGAAAAAGTTGTAAATATCTTATCACTTAAAAAGTTGTAAGTCCTTTCACAAGCATACATTGTCTTTAATAAGTGTGTAGATCAATATTGTTATAAAATTCAGAGAAAATAATCTAACTACAGTAATTTATTATTTATACACTTTTCGTAACAGTCCACAAAGTACAATTACAGTAATTGATATCGTAAATCATACTGATTTCACTTCGAAATTGTATCTTTTAAAAAATGAAATTCGATTTGCGAACAATATGACATTGAGAATAAAATAATTTTTCTTTAAAGAGAAGACAGATCTTCGAAGGGTAACTTGAAAGGTGTTTAATGAGATTGGCAATTAAGGATTAGTCGTATGCAAACAAGTTGTATGCAAACGAGTCGTATGTAAACAATTAAAATATATGTATAAACATGTAAACAAGTAAAAATATAGTAACGACAATAAACAAAATAGTATTGCAAAATTAAAAGCGAATATTAGCGAATTGATTTCACGAAAAACGAAGCTATTCCACGTCAAATGCAGCCAGGCTCGTAAAATCCAATACACGAACGAAAATCCCATAATTCTTTCCGCGATGATATTTAAATTATGAGGGTTGCTAATCTGGCGCAGAAAGTTTTTTAAAAATTCATTGCTGGAATAGCATTGCAAATATCAATATCGAACAAGCTGCATTATATGCGCAAAAGTTGAATGTTCAATAACGGTATAGAACGTGGCACATTGCACACTTTAAATTGTGATTAAATCGAACGGAAGCGCGAAATTTTTTCTGCATCATCGACGAAAGATTTGTTTAATACTAAGTATGTAGTATTTTGCATTCGAACATTGATAACAGGGAGTACTATAGAATTTTATTATCGCGCATGGTCCAGCATGTGTGTCGTATAGACCGAACGCTTTAGAAAAGATTAACAAAAGATTAAACAATTGCCTCGAGGTTCTATATTGTTATGACACCACTCAGTTCGATTTGTCGTTTCATTTTCAGCTTGTATAGTTGTCGTGTGTAGTGTATAATTGTATACTGATAGAAAATCACTATTCACAGAAAATTACTGAAAGTATACACGGCAAAAGTATGTATAATGGGCAAAGTTTTATGGCAGGCTGTCGCTATTATTACCTTGGGCCTTGGTTCTTTCACTTTAGATTGTTAAGGCTCCGGTGTGGGCCTGTCACCGCTACATCTGGCAACCATTGCCGACCGACCCAAGGTACAGGAGCTGCGCTTTCTGCGACTCAAGGCAACCCTTAGACCATAAAACGTCGATGGCTGTACATGTCATCTCTTGAAGGCGATAGGTACCACTTAGGCGACCACGAGGCGATTTCACCACTTACACGGGAACATATTCAGATGCGAAAATCCGATTTTGATGAAACTTATGGGAGCTTATAGTTCTTTCAAAAATATTTGATACGTGTTTTTTTTAATCGGCAACCATACACGTTAAAGGGGTGAAAACAGTCCTCAAAGTTGGGGTATTTTTGAGATATATCGGAAATCAGAGGTCGACAAAATTTTAATTTTCTTTTACATTGTGTGTTTTTCAATGGGAAATGTAGTCGCGCAAGAAAATTTTAACAAAAGTTTTTTGTTTAAACAATAAAGCTATAAGCTCCCATAAGTTTCATCAAAATCGGATTTTCGCATCTGAATATGTTCCCTTGTTAGCGTAAATTGTTGGCAGATGTGGGTGCATTTCCTGGGTCGGCACATTTGGTCACCTCTGGAAATGCCCCAAGCATCCCCATTATCTGTCCCCGATTGTCTTCACTAGTACACCCCCCCCCCCAGCGAATCGTAGGGCCCTGAGCATATTCGTAGATTTTCGTTGGTCCACCCACTCCTTCTGAGAAAAGGGATGATCAACGGAAAGAGTAGGGACAAGCCTTTATCAGTTAAAATTCGCGGCTGTTTGGGCAGACAAAAATCAAAGAATTAGCATTTTGTGACGTTTCGTGTTATACATCGTACTTTGTACATCACGATAGCTTCAGTCAGTACTTCTATTCTCGTGAACATTGTTATACAGGGTGAGTCACCAAACATTTGCACCTCAAATATCTTTGTTGTTTCTAAAGATACTAAAATATGGTGAAGACAAAGTTGAATGGTACAATGAGGCTGACACGTTGCTATAACAAAATTTTGTTTTTATGTCATTTTTTTAGAGATATCAAGGTCACCTTGACTTTTTTAAATGGAACCACCATTTTTTAAACACCTACAATGATAGTCCCTTTCATTAGGAATTCAGTGACTATATTACTCAAAGGTCATTCAAGGTCAAGGACAGAAAGTATATAGTCGTTCCTATAAAGGGAAGGTGGTCCTTCAAGAAAGTAGTCAAATCATTAAAATTAGTCGGCACACCACGTGCAAACGGCCAAAGTCTGACGGATTGAAAAATTCAACACAGACCGCAACAATTACCTAATCGACAATAATTAAGTCACTACATAATGCAGCTACGTATTATATGCTAACAACAGGCTTTAGAAGCAGATGAATAAACAGTATCAAGTTAGTCGACTCGAGTTATCGATTTCGTGACATTAAACTACCGATATGGCGTATTCATATTTAATTTTCTCAACTACAAAAATGAAATTAATATTGCAAAAGTTTTATGAACCAACCTAAAAAATTACGGAGAAAATTCATCCGTTTTGTGACCGGTTTCGTTATTACGATAGCTATAAATAAGCGATTCAAAATTTTCAGAGAATTCAACATTATACGTTTGCGTATTGTGCAAGTACATAAGATCCGCAGCTGTGTTCGTGCCTTTTCGTGCTGCGGTAGTTGTAGTCATTTCCTTCGCGACCAAACGTTCTTTTACCTTATAGCCGTACTTACTTGAAGCGAACGTCGCCGTGAAATGTCATCGTAACGAAAATCGTTGGTAATTTCGCAAATTCATACGGATACCTCGGTGAAACTGTCAAACATGAAAATTTTGTGTTTCGACAACCGGAAAACATGATTGCAACGTGCCGAAGTACTATTTAACACTCGAAAGACAGATCGTTTTTACTATTTTGTAGTTTGCAACGTATAGGACTATTCACTGATCCTTTTTCCAATTTTTTTAAATGTATTTTTGCCAGTACCTTTTGCAGATAGATAACGTTTTTGTTGATCTTGATTTTTTACGATAAATGTGTCTTCAATTTCCAATCTTCTATAGTGTAAAAGTACTTTGGATAGAAATTAATACTGCTTTGCGAAAGTAGAAGCTTCATCAAGCTTTAAAAATAATATATGTAAATCCAATCTTAGAGTTGTACTACTTGTTTTTACAAGAATATCACCTGTTGAGAATTTTCCGATGAATTGGAAATACTGTATTTAAATGCTTTCTGGAACTTGGAGATAAACTGAATAATTGGTTTAAATTAAATTAAAAAATTTAAAATATCTTGTTCGATCCATATAAAATAAATTATAATATAAAAATATTTTTGATAGAAATTATCACTGCCTTACAAAGTAGAAGCTTCAAGCTTTAAAATGATTCCAAGTTCAGAGTAGAACTGCTTATTTTTACAAGAATATCACCCGTCGAGGATTTTCCGATGAATTGAAATACCGTATTTAAATGCTTTCTGGATCTCGGAGATAAACCGAATAATTGATTCAAATTAAATAAAAAGATTTAACATCTCTTATTCGACACATGTAAAATAAATTATAATATAAAAATATTTTTGATAGAAATTATCACTGCCTTACAAAGTAGAAGCTTCAAGCTTTAAAATTATTCCAAGCTTAAAGTAGTACTACTTGTATTTACAAGAATGTCACCCGTCGAGGATTTTCCGATGAATTGGAAATACTGTATTTAAATGGTCTCTGGATCTTGGAGATAAACTAAGTAACTGAAATATTAAATATATCGTATTCGAAACGTATCAAATAAATTATGCTTAAAAAGATACATGTTACGTAAGAATTTAGACTCTAATTATAAGCAACATTGAACACGTGTACATATAACAACTTTGTAGTTGCTAAATCAACCACCTGGTTTAAGGCATAAATAAATAAATTGACAATTATTGGCAATTAATTCCTACATTTATGTCTAAAAGTAATTTAAAGCTATCACTTAATGACCTATTATATCAAGTCTATTTATAATGCAACTATATTCTAAATATGACACGTTAAGCATTACTGTAATATTTCTGTAATAAATCGATTTATTTTACCAACGGTTTAAATGTGAAAATTCGAAGAAATACGATGTCTGGATGAATATTCAAATAAACATTTATTAAATCCTATAAATATGAACTTGTGCTTATCAGTACGGCAAAAAGAAATAAAATTTGTTGGACAGCATAGTCGCATGAATATCCATTCTTGTCTCGCAGCAATGATCGAGATGGTACTATCAGTTCGAGCATTCTCTTTGCCCCGTTTCTCGATAACAAACGACAGCAAGATAAGTGTCTCCGGACGATTAAATGGCAAGCCGTGGGCGTTGATTAAAACGATGTAGCCTACAGGTCCATATTTTACCATCAGTCTATTACTGTCAACTATAAAATGCAATCGAGCCGGAACTAACTGACAGGAAAAATTGACAGGATTTACGTTTAGGAAATTCCCCGTTGGCAATAAACGGTGTCAAATAAAATCTTTGGAGAATTCTTTGCCTTTATCGGCGCGTAAAAACGTCCAACTAGTTGAATAACGATTATTGCGCGAGCACGGTTACTTTGTTCGCCGTTAAAACAGTGCCACGCGAGTTGCATAGCGATTGCACACGTGCAATTACACTGCGTCTCGTCAACGCTTTACACGTTCCTATGAAATATCCAACGTCCGAACATCGTAAAATTCAACTTTCTTCTGGCATGCGTACACGTGATACGCATCTGTACCACGTAAAATTATGCTACACGTCGCAGCTATCGGGGTTTTACCAACAAAAGGGGAGATTCCCCAGGAAAGATAAGTCGAATTTAGCGAGTGTAATTCTTACATATCGCACTCCTTATTACTTGATCTAGAAATGCGAAAATTTTCACCTTTCAAGACGTGTACCTAATGTTTCCTCTTATTCTAATTTTAATTTAAAAATAAACAAAATACGACGAAAAGTTCGCTATTCATTGTTTGAATGTTATAATAGTTACACGGTTCTATGTCTAGATTAAATTTAAGACAATATATAATGTTGCAAACGGGTTGGTTTAGATTGAGCTGTTTATATTATATTTTGAGCATGTTGGTATACTAAAGTTTTTATATTTTTCTATCTTCATGTACTATGTAATTATATCTTTATATTTGACATGGTATTATTGTTGTGCATAAAAGCTTATAGTTCATTTTTCTTAAATAAGTTTAAAATTATTTGGAAATAATGTTTTCTTTTAATTTCTATTTTTGATCTCAACATATCTCTTTACTTATTTTGCGTTATTTTAAAATAAGATATTTTTAATTTAATTTATCATATTTAGTTCGATTCGATTGTTATCATAGTTTCTGTCGATCACAACAATGCTTTGATTTCTTCTTATTTATGTTCCAAGACGTAATTTTGCATAATGCAGCATTAGAAATGAAAAATAATTTGCTAATTTGAAGTTTAGAACAAACATGGGTGGAGAATTATCCTACACTTTATTGTACAACTATTTCTGAAGAACGCATAAGAGTTAACTTATTTTAAATAATACCAATTTCATTTTATGATCGACATACTAAACAGGAAAGTGACTAACTGGATATTCAAATAATATTAAATATATACATGAAATCTATGATTCAAAATACATGTTTGAATGGGGAGACAATTTAAAAATGGTTTTAGTGAGTATAATATGTTATAGTAAGTTAATAGTGAATATTTTAAATAACTTTATAAAAATAACAAGATTGTGTCTATCACAATTTATAGCATTGCTTTAATGATATCAACGTAAGTATACCATTGGAATTTCAATAATTAGAATTTCAAAATATTAGAAAATGTAATTTTCATGTGTCTCGTAAACCTGGTTTTAACATGCTTCAGTTTTATGTTTTACATTTTGCAAATGATCACGGGGAATTTGAGTACTATAAAATAAAACTTGATTTCTCTTGTGCATAGTTCCTATATTACCTTCCTATTAATCCTTTTATTAATTCCAACTGAAGTTTGCGTTTTATAACAGTAGAGATTTTTACATCGTATGAAAGTTTGATGTTCTGCAGTCCAGTGATGAACGTTTGGTGTAGACTGACTCTTCACTCGGAAAATTCTACATTATTGGTTTCCGTCTTTGACGTTGAAGACGGTGGAAAGGAAGTAGATGGGAAATGGGTAATTGATAGGAAAATACTGAAGGTACCAACTTGAATTCGTTTTCGCTGCACGCTATTTTGGATGGAAAAACTCTTTGAAACCGAATGAAGAATCCTCTCGCGTCTAAACCCGAGAGTGTTCCGCACTTTGCTTGATTTACAACCTTGCTTGAGAGTGGTCGAATTAGCTGGATTTAGTGTCACGTGTAACAGCTATACCGCAACTATATATCCAGATTTAAAAGCAAATTATTCTGTTGTTAGATTCAGAACCTACATAAAAGCTCAACGTAGCAAATTTTATTAAGATCTGGAAATGCAAAACAAATTCAAAGACACTAGAAAAACTCTTTACTTTTTGCTTTTCACGAAATAAACTCGGTTTCGCTATTAATCACATTTTAGAACGAGGTAACAAAATTGTTACGTCGGAACAACATTTAGATATACAGAAAACATGGAAATTTTTCTGTAGATTTAATTTAGACACCCGGTATATTTTAAGACAAGGCTTTCGTACAATTCCCCTGCTATAAACCGCCGAAACCTTCCCCACAATCAACATCTTGCAATCAGGCACAAGGAAAAACCCAGGACAACTACCTGCGATAGCGCCGCTCGACCGAGCCATCGTCAACCCTGATTGGTGCGCTGATCTGCACCATTTTTTTGTATAAATGCCGCATAGTTTTTTCGCACTCGTAAAATTCCAAATTCAACCGTCAATGAAACACTTCCATTCAATTCGCACTCGCTCGTTTGTAGCAGAAATTTTAAGTGTTAAAACTCGTACTTGAGACTAGTCAAACCTCACGTTATTACCAAGCAAGTTGTGTGTTTGTGTTAAACCATTGGCACCACTTCTAAATATTCGAGCATTACTAAATTAAGCCCTTGTCCTACAACAACGAGTCAGACTCGTGATCAAGATTTCGGACAGAATCTTTTAAGCATATGTGTTTTTCCGCGTTTCTATCTTAGTCTCTAGACACGGTTCCTTACGATTCGTTACAAAGGTAAGGATGATAAACACTGAATTGATTTTTATGCACTGAGTAAATAAATATATTTTCTGATCTTAACAAAACTTTAACAAACTTCAAATTTTAACAGAGGAATGGTTGT
The DNA here is from genome assembly GCA_028453745.1 of Agapostemon virescens. Lineage (NCBI taxonomy): Eukaryota > Metazoa > Arthropoda > Insecta > Hymenoptera > Halictidae > Agapostemon > Agapostemon virescens. The sequence goes on along the minus strand of CM052091.1, from coordinate 1,910,847 downwards.
ATGATATGAATGATTGAATCTATACCGCGGATCTGGTGAACGTCGAGTGTGTTTGGGTTGAGTGAAGTGTTTAGAATGTCGGATGAAGTGTGTGTTGTCAAAAAGGTAAGTTGGGTATGGGTGTGATTGAAGCAACGAGACATGCGGATTCGATGATTGCATATTTTTCGATGTAAGTGAGGGAAACGGTAAGATTAATTGATTGGTTCATTAGTCCACGTGGACTGGAAGAAATAACCGCCCAAACTAACGGTCATTCTCAGATATGCTTCACACCTGAGGATGACGCACCCGGAAAATCCGCGTGTCTCAAGAACTACCCGTAGCAGGCAATTACCTGAAAAGACGCCTCGACTCGGACAAAGCATGTAAAGAAGAATAGATTTTTGAAGGCGCGGAAAAGGCTCGACTTCTGGCCGACAGCCGTGAGTCGTAATGAAATAAAGACATTTAATGAACAAAGAGTAATGGCTTTACAGCGAAATTGCTAGCTACGGAGGAATCGTCGTTGTCTCGAATTGTGGGACCTGAAACATCTGCATACCAGATGGGTTATTTTGCTGTTATAAAAATACTGTATGGATTGGGGGCTTTTATGATGGTTCCTTCTCTCTCGCGCGGAAGAATATGTTTCCCTAATTTTCTTTAAGGGGGGAATACACTTTATAAGATGAAAATTTTCGATTTTTTTTGGTTTGAAATTGATTTCAGTATGTGTCTAGAATACGTGTATAAAGTTACGGAGCAAAATTTTATGTATTTTGGGAGATACAACTGGCCGAACAGGTAAGCGTGAGGTGCAAGTGGCGCAAAGCTGAAGCGAAAGGTGAATTAGATAATTTTAATCATCCTAGTCCACTTCACCCAGATGTCCTTAAACATTTAAAACCGATATATGAAGAACTTTCAAAGGAGGATTTATTAACCAGGTGTCTAGGTGAACACGCACAGAATTGCAATGAAAGGTTCAATTCAACGGTTTGGCGCCTAAATCCAAAGCATCTAAATTCCGGAGCAAAAATTATCGAAACCTCCGCCGTTATTGCGGCTGGCATTTCTAACGAGGGCTACTCAGCTATATTAAAAATAATGAATGTATTAAATATTAATATCGGGTAACAATGCAAATTCTTTGCCGATACGTATGACGCGCAGCGCATAACGACACAGGAACGCCGCAGACAAAGCAGCACAAAAGAGGCACGAATCTCTCGTAGGATGCACCAAATGAAGCAAAATGAATCTTTTGAAGCCACAGAAGGCTTACTATATGGCCCTGGTATAGCGGATTAGTTTCCTCCAGAAGTAAGTGTTCAATAACTACTACTCTAACAGTCGAAAAACTTTAAACTCGTTTTTCTCAATATCATATTTCTGAATCTTGTGTACAGGATACAGAACGATCTTTTGGACCAATTGAGCTCCTAAGGCGATTTTTCGTTAGGTAATGATAAAATGTCGCCGATGAACTAAAAAAATTCATAAATAGTTGCATTTTTTCCTTTCAATTTACATTATAAAGTCGAAATTTTTAGCGAAAAATCGTAACTTTTTCAATAAAGCTCAAAATTTTTGTACTTTTTGTTGGAATTTTTTTAGTTCATCGATAAGATAATTTTATAAGGATTAAAAACAATTTTTGTTTTCCTGTTTCAGATGAAAATTAGAGGCTGTAGGATGTACACAAACTGACGATGCGCGTGGCGCGGAGCTACGAAGATTTATAAATATTGCGAAGAAAGTACATTAATCATTAAAATAGAAAATTTTTTGTATTGTTTAAATATAGAACATAATATCATGAAAGTTTGAGAATGATTCGCTTGTAATTAATGGGAAAAAAGTTCCGAAAAATCACTATTTTTTAGGCGCTCTAAAGTGTATTCCCTCCTTAAAGCGAAATAACATTCTATATTATTTAATTTTTGATCGCATATAATCGGTGGAGAATAGCTACGCACGCGGCAAGTACAAATTTCACTTTTCTTCTTGTCGTTTCGCGGAGGATAGAGAAAATCTAATCACTGTTATCAGAAAATAAATCGTAGGCCAAGGAGTTAATGGTTGAGGCGTACGAATAAATTCAACTCAATAGAGTCACTTCTAACAATTATTCGTTCGCGCTCAACAAAAATTTTGTATCAGATTTAAAGATATCTTACGAATATCTCGGAAACTGAGGCGAGCGGCGATAATGTGTACAGGGAAAATCGAATTTTAGGTAGGTTTTGGCTAGATTTGAGTTAAATTAGAGGGGCGGAGTCCCTCTCGCCACGAAGAACAAATTCGGTCATTGGGAAAAGGCGGAGTTTGCTGTAGTCGTTCTTCTGTCCATGAACGAAATTTTTATAGCTTTTCTCTCTCTATCTACATACTCAGAAATAACGATACAAAAGCTTTCGCGTAAAGCAGCGGCAACGTAAATTTCTGAGCCAAATGTAGAACAAACGAACGCATCTCGAACGAACCTTGCGTCCGACAACTGCTCGTCCATATTAGCGATCTATGAAATTCCACCAAACCGACAACTGTGGTTGGTGCTTTCTCTGGTCACGAAAAATCTACAAGAATGTAAATCTCTGCACGACATAACCAGTGACGACGAAACGTTGCTCAAGCGAACATCAACTTACGCAGACCATTCGTTCAAATCAATTTCAACATCAGAGCAGCAACTTTAATAAGAATATTGTACCGTACGTTGTGCATGCTATTAACTCTTTGCAGTCCGATGATGCAGCCGAGGGGATACTAAAAATTGCCCTACTATTATTTTATTATTTAACATTAGAACTACCGAGCACTAAACTAGATTAATATATTCTGCTATATAATAATGGCCGGATTGCGTTCGTTTAAATTTATAACACTACAACTGCCGAGCACTAAACTTAATTAGTATACTCTGCTATATAATAATGACAAGATTGCGTTCGTTCAAATTTATAACACTACAACTGCCGAGCACTAAACTTAATTAGTATACTCTGCTATATAATGACAAGATTGCGTTCGTTCAAATTTATAACACTAGAACTGCCGAACTCTAAACTTGATTTGTATACTTTACTGTATAATAATGGCCGGATTGCGTTCATTTAAATTTATAACAATACAACTGCCGAGCTCTAAACTTGATTGGTATACTTTACTGTATAATAATGGCCGGATTGCGTACGTTTAAATTTATAACACTACAACTGCCGAGCACTAAACTTGATTAGTATACTCTGCTATATACTAATAATGACAAGATTGGGTTCGTTCAAATTTATAACTCTAGAGCTACCGAGCTCTATACTCGATTAGTGTACTGTGCTGTATAATAATGGCAGGGTTCCATTCGTTCAAATTTCGTACAACTTTTATGTGAATATGTACAACACTGAAAAATTTCATTTAGAAAATCTTCGTGGGAACACTCTCACAATTACAATATCTCTGAAAGAAATAATTAGTATAAAAGATGTTATAATCCATTCGATCGTTCTAGTGTTAAAACAGTTTTTACATCACTATGTTTGCGTTTAAGAAGTCGGTGACAATTGAAATCCTTCACGTACGAATAATAGTAATAAACTTTCTGTGGACGAAAGAAAATGAACCACGTCGAATGAAACTATTTTATTGAGTTGTCCGAAATGTTTGTGGCGATTAATTTTTATTTTTAATAAATATATACCAAAACGAATCTATAAATAATCGATTCCCGATTAGTAAATCGGCATGAACTTTCCGGATAACCTAATACATCGAAAAGAGCTTTGATTTTGGAATTAAAATTGCTTGGAGTGCAAAGGGTTAAACTAATGTTGAAGATATTAACCCTCTATGGGCCCGTGTAACTTTCAGGTCACATTTTACGAAATAATTATATCTTTTTTCATGAGATGGCGCATAAATCTTAATTCTATAACGTTGCCAAGATAACCAACATTAATATTTATTACCGTTGCTAGGCTCATCAACCTGAAATAACAAAATAAGTGCTGTGCAAACTGTTTGCAGTAAAAATAAGCGAAACCATTTAATCCAATTGATATTATTTGTGCTTTTGTCAGTGATTACCAAACTAAAAATGGTGCACATAATAGCTCTAGGTTCGTATATCAATAACAACCTAATTTTTTGCATTTCAATTTTTAATTTGTTACTGCTTTCTTATGATACAGATTTGTAACTTTGAGGTTACAGTGGGCTATTATGGCAGATTTCGGTACATTTAGGATAAAGCTTGTGCTTTCTCCTGTTTTCAGATTTATACATCATATGCCCAAAATATGAATACAAAATCAGATAGAAATAACAGAGGAATTAGAATTAGACGCACTAGCGGTAATAGATCCGATGATTCCTTATTAGATTCCGAGTCCGATGACGACGTAATAGTATTTCCTCGACGACGAATAAGTGTCATTGACAGTGACGAAGAATTTAGTACTCAATCCTCGTCAGATTAGAAAGATGCAACCACAAAGAATTGTTCGGCAACCACTATCCCGGACGAATAATATTAGTTGTTATCGCTCTTGGAATGGAGATTGCCCTAATGTCCCCGATGCACCCCATTCTCCTGTGACCTATTTTCGAAAACTATTTGACAAGGAAATTATAAGAAATATAGTTTATTATACCAATATGTATGCACTGCAATGTGATCCAACAAAGAGATTTCAAAAATAGGATGTTTAACGTCAAGTGCAAATTGTTTTATGGAATTTCACGCTTAAGCTTTTATGCACAGAAGTTCAAACTTTATAGGCCGTTATTACCTGAAAGTCACATAGTAAATATATTGCAATAAAATTGTGTAAACGGAATAATTTTTTTTCATTTGCATGTATAGGTTTATAATTTCTGATTTTTCAATCAAATCAAAGTCTTCAATCAATCAAATCTAAAGTCAAAGTCTTTTCAAATCAAGTCTAACGAATGTAAAAATATTGTGCCCTCGTTTTTAGACGAAATCAAATGTTGTTAATTTAAGATCAATATTTAAGCAATAAAGTAGATGTAGCAGCATAAAAGATGTAAATTGTCTGTTCTTTACTGTAACACTTTTAGTGTTGAAAACGTCATAATTTCAGTTGTAAAGAAAATGGTATGGCAAATGGTTAAATAATATTTCATGCGAGTGTCTGCAAGATAGAAATTGTCTTTTCTCTTCTGTAACATTTTTAGTGATAAATATGTTATAATAACTTCCAGAGAAAAAGGTATGGCAAGGAGTTAATCGTTAGTGTCTGCATAATAAAAAAAAACGATTTTGATATTCTCATTTAAAATTCATTCTAGCACCGCACTGGGATGGTTGAAGTTCTGAGAATTAAATTATTTCGAAATGGGGGTAGAAAAGTTCTGTGCCGATTAAAATAAAGATTCTGCTGGACATTTTGAACGTTCCCATGGCCAAGGAGACGAAAGATTTCGCGTCGGTAGTTCTTAAGGTTAAGAATCGCTGGCGCAAATACTTTCTTAATGATCGGAGTGGTCCGGATACTGCTCAGGGACAAGGAGACTGATGAAAATGGCTCCCTGGAGATACGAATGAAGGACGACAGGTTCTAGCCAGAATAGGAGAGGCTGCGATAGGAGGTCGAGAAGACCGATACAGCCGAGGAGGATATCGAGAATTCCCTTTAATGACTAATCGATCTCTGACCGTGATCCCCCTTGTTCCTAAGCAGCAGCCAATAACGGCCGAAGATCAACGTTTTCGTATTCAAATCACCAAGAAGTTCACGTAATCCTAATATACATTATCTCAGCCATCTATTTCGGTCTCCCGAGTTCGTTTCGGTTCAACAGAGGAGAAGGGGCCACGATTCCTATGACTTATCGAGTATTTATCGAGCGTTCCATTTAAGTGTACACGAACAGATACGGCGAGAAGGGAACAGTTTCTCTGTTTGTCTCTCTTTCCCTCTCCCCTCTCTGTCCCACTGAAACGCGAATTTCCCATTCCAGATTCGCCGAAGTTTGCTCGGGAATTCGGATTTTGCCAACGGTCGTTAAGATTTATAAACGATTGAACGTGGACAACGTTACTATAGAACTCTAATTATCTGAATTAATTGGGGGCACGAATTAATGGATTAGCAAGTTTTCGATCAACAAGCCACGATTTTCCCGAATACTAATTGTCACATTATCGGAACCAGTAAGTATATAAACATCGCGTACATGAAATGATGCCTGCAACGGTGTGAAATATGCGAAAGTATTAATGAGCCGCCAGGGGAATGAACGTGGATGCATGTATCGATCGTTGACTGAACGAAATCGAATGTTCATACATAAATACGAAAGATAAATGTAATTGGCAACAATGAAAACAGGAAAGAGAGTAGTGTGCGAGTATGGAAAACGTTGCAAGCGTGCATATACTTTTACAACTGCATACATGTGACAGTAATGTTTATGATATTCTGTGAGACAATACGTTTCACGTATGTGAATTATTTTGTACTCTCTCAGTTAGTTTGGTTGTGTGCTACCCTCTGTATATAGTAATTGCGACAATAAGTTATGTAGCAACGTGCAAAACGACTATTATTCAGGTAATGTACAGTGTGTCCCATAACGTCTGTTCACCAGAAATTGTATTTACCCCTTGCAATATTGTGACGAGTTAAAGTCGTGTTGAAGATTTTAAATAAACTCTAACAAATATAAATACCATACGTTTCTTTTTAGACGAAATCAAATGTTGTTCATTTGTAATCAATATTTAAGTATTGAAGTAAACGTAGCAATTACAAGATATAATTTCTCTTTTCTCCTGTGTAACATTTTCAGCGATAAATATGTTAAAGTAACTTCAGTTAGAAAGAAAGTGGTATGGCAAGGGGTTAAATAATACGCGAAAATATTTCAATTATATATTAGTAGCAGATTTGTGACAAGTAAACATTTAAAGAAGATATACAAGACATTTATTTAAATCGAATGCATAATTTTTGTGCACAGTTTCAATACCTCATAAATAGAGCATGAAAATAGGCTAAAGTACAATCAAAATTTATTGTTCCTAAGGTGATTTGACTTCATTTATACTATTACCATCTTCATAAAATTATACTGAATAATATAGCACGAGCTTAAATTCATGAATAATATTCAAAGAAGCGAATGATATTCAACCCATTCAAATTATACTTAAACACTAAGCTTCCCATCCTTCAGAAATTGGTGGTACTTAAACTCTGTTCCAATTTCATTAAAAAAATAATAATAAAATTAGAGGCTTCTACTTTTACAAAAAGTATGTTCTAAATTTTTGTTATAGGCACAAATCAAACAGATAAAATATTTACCTGCACTTTTTTATAATTACAACAGATAAAAATTTCAAAGAATTGTGTCTATCTTAAAAAAGACTCGAGTTGTTTTAATCAATTCCAAAGAAGTTACTCGTTTCGAAAACGTGTGCTTAAGTAACTGTCACCCTCCACACGTAACTAATAAATGATTCCCATAAAAAATAAAGATTTATAACGCACACAATATCCATTGTAAAATATTGGATAGTCGGAAAAGTATTGAGAGATTTTTGTCACTAGATATTTGGTATGATATGTCGGACAATACTAATTAGCTTGCGTCGTACTGACGCGCATTTCAGAAGTGAAATTTCGATCTACAATTTTCATGCAGACAGTTTTGTATTTCGTCAATCGTATCAAAAGTAATATTAGTGCGAAAATTAGTGAAATTTCTGCAAAAATTCGTTATGTTTTTGAATTTTACCACGAAAAAGGCAAAAACGCAGCACAAGCCCGGGAAAAAAATTGTGGTGTTTACGGTCAAGATGCTTTATCAAATGCAACAGCATGTAGATGGTTTGCTCGTTTCCGTTGTGGAAATTTCAATATTTAACCCTTTGCACTTGAATGGTGACTCTGAGTCACCAGTAAAAATTGTCATATTATTACTGAAAACAGTCTTTTATATTATTAGGTTCGTCTGTATTTCATAAATTGCTTAAAAATTAATTGCTGCACCAGAAAATAAGTTCAATTTTATTTGCACAATGTTTATTTGCACAAAATATTGTACAGAATGAAAATTTCCTCGGTTAAATAAAATGTCTTGATTTTTCCATTAAAACTGTTTCGAGTGCAAAGGGTTAAGATGCACCTCGCTCTGGTCGACCAATCACTGAAAAAGTCAATGAAATAATGTAAATGGTTGAGCAAGATCGGCATATAAGCAGTCATAAGATTGCAAGGGAACCAAAAATTCACCATTTAACCGTTTTGGATCATTTGCAGAAGACTGAATACAAAAAAAGTTCGTTATTTGAGTATCTTACAATTTAACAGAAAAAAATTTGATGGATTGAGTTTCCATCTGAGAATCATTATTCAAATGTAAAATTCAGAGAATTTGGCTGGGAAGTTTTGATGCCGCGAAATGCGTTCGAGGGGAGACGACAGTCAGAATGTCTCGAACAGTCGTCTAATGAAGACGCTATCCTGCTACGTTGCAGAGTGAATAAAATACATAGAACGACAACGTGTTGTTTCTTTATTTTCCACGTACTTCACCATAAAGCAATATCTAATCAAGAAATGACAAATATCTCTCAATACTTTTCCGACTACCCAATATTTTTAAGGAAATATAACCGTCGGTGCTTACGAAAATACATGAAATTACCTAATGCACAGAACACACTTCTCTTGCAATGATAAAAAAAATCTGGGTCTTATTAACCGCGGTCGCTCTGTCATATCTTCCCAGAAATAGAAGAGACTGGTCCTCTCCTTCGAGCTGAGTAACACATTGTGTTTAATAACCAAGCCGGATGTACGTATCCGATGACGTAGAACGTAATTACAGTCTGTTGGGGTCATTACCCGGCGACTTAAGGCGGCCGTTTAACCGACCGTCGCTATGAAAGGGTGTGAAAAGTAATTTTCTACATTTCGCGATTAACCTCCGGGATCACGGCTGCTATTACCCGCCCTACAAAATCCCATTCAGTGTTTATTAATTGCGGAATTAGTTGAGGTGGTGCTTATTTAACGGGATCGCTCGGTGTTATTTAATGCAGAGAAAGAGAGAGAGGTGGATCTTCATATCTGCTAGTAAAGGCTGTAGAGATTCTCGAGCTTCTGAAGCGAGGCATTATTTCATTTCAAGAAATTAGGTAAGGTAGAAAATCCAGGCGAACACTGGAAATGCTGAATTGGCGCTCTCCTGTACAGTAAAGAGTTAAAAATACTTTTAATAACAAATATTGTCAATAAATTTATTTTGCTCAATTTATAAATGACTAATTAATATTTTTCCGTATACCTTCCTTAATACTGGATTTATGGAACACCAAAAGCGACTGTTTTACATTACATTATGTAGGCTCTGAAGAAAAACGAGGCCCGGATCGGAAATCGAACCCGGGACTTTCTGGTCGCAGCCGATCGACTGCCTATAATATATGAATCAATAAATATGTTTATTTGAGGCACATATGGTTTTACAGTCTTATAAGGATACCATGAAAATTAACGAAAAGTATTACTTTGCTATATAGATTTTTGACTTATTGCTAATGTATAGACACATTAGAGGTTATCCTTTTTGGTCTTTTATTCTCGAAGGGAGGTCCGCATTCGTCCCCTCGTACAAGGTTTAGTTAGTTTATGTACTGCTCCCAAAAAAGCCTATATTAAAACTAGGAACTTGTTTTTAACCGATGGACTTCCTCACTGACCCGCGGAGCCCTCTCCCTCTTCCGTAATTTCTTAACGTGTATTTGGTCTGGGAGGTCCTGATCCCACATTTATAATAATAACCAGAATGTATTTATCCAAGCCATTCTTTAATAATTTATATCCAAAGAAATAAATGTGGGTACCCATTCAACAATTATAATTCAATAATAAATAGAAAATCGATAATAAATAAATAAATAATATCAAGACACGTCAAAGCGACGCATCCCGTAAATCTAATGTTAAATTTTGCAGAAATTAATAAATTCCAACATAGCTGTTCTTTTTCACACTGTACAGTATACAATTATGATACGGATTATTTTGTATACTTTACACCAGATATGTACGATTTTGTTTACTATTTTATGAAACGTAAATGACAAACAAATTTGGTTGCACGAAGTCTTTACACTATTGTAAATTGGACAATACGCCATTCGTTTAAGGCTTAATAAAACGGCCCCCCACAGTCGTACGTGCAGTTATTTGTGTTATTGTAAAGAGGAAGCTGCCATCTTGAAATTTGTCATTGATTCATTTACGCAAAGGATTTTTGAATATTTTTAGAAACGCTTCGATTATTAATGTTCTCAAGGGAAAATATCTCTTCAATTTTCGCTTCGTTATAACGTGCAAAACTGTCTGAAGCAGAAATGGATGGCAGAGTATGAAAGTAGAAAATTAAATCCTTAAAATAAAGTTTATTGTCGTACTATGTTTTCGAAACAAAATTATGACGGTTTAAATATCGATAATTTCTCGAGAATAGAAAATTTAGCGTTGAAATATTTTCTGCATGTAAATGCGATAAATGGAAGACTAAGGGAATCAAATTATTTTTCAAATGTGTATATTCGAACGAAAAAAAAACAATTTAAACAAGCTCGTATAAGAATTTAGTTTCGCAAGAGGCTGTCAAGGACTTTTACGCTGTGTATCGAATAATATTCGTTCATTACACAGTTAATTGAAACCAACTTATTTCATTAAACACCGACTCTAGTACCACCGTCAGAACACGATACAGAAGGTAAACCCGGTTGCCCATTAAACAGAAAAACATTCTTGATTGCTGCAGTATTTCTTTGACATTCATTAACTACAAAATTAATTGCTACGGATTATTAATTACAGCGAATCCTTTTGCACGAAGTACGGGCATAAATGAATAAGACAAAACGGATTTCGTATTTTCGAAAGGATTTAATTGGTCGGATAAGTACAGGAAATCCGTTTAAATGAAAAACTTGTTTCCCCCGTACACGCGCCTTAAAAACCAGTGAAAGTGTATTTTCTATTTTCAATTAAGCATTGTACTATTTAAACGTGCATGAGTATCGCTAATTATAATAATATCCGTAATCGTGACAGCAATATTTCAATGACCGAACGAATAGTCGTAAATAATTATACTCTCCGGTATTACATCGCGGAAATAGAAACTTCAATAATGTAATCTTTGAAAGGGAAAACAATTTAATGCAGTATCGAATCAGTTATACGTATATAGAAAATGCCAAACATTAATTTGCCGCATTACCTAACCAACGTGTATCGAACATTGATTCCTATCTCGGAAATGTGTTTCATCATTTTAATTTTGTAGCCACGGCATCGTATCGTTTTCAATTAATAAAAGGTAATTTTTTTCTTCCTATCCTGGATAAAATGTTGCTGCTTGAGTCAATCCTTTTATCAATATTTCTTTAATATTAGGTCAATCGGAAAGTTCTGTCCATCTAGCGTCGAGTAGCCGTAGCTCGAACTGTGGGTAACTATAACCTCTAAAGTAAGGCTAACTTTTTAGTTTGAACATCTGTTAATAAAACTCAGTACACAACAATTTACGCTTGCATCAATAACTTCGTTTTTTTCTACATTGAAGATGTCGGAATTTGAGCCGAATAAGCGTCATTTGCGCGAAGTGTTAGTCTTTTGTTTCAATTGGAAGAAAACGGCAGCTGAAGCTCATCGAATTATTGTAGACGTTTATGACGATAATGCTGTTTCCGATAAAACATGTAGAGAGTGGTTTCGATGTTTTAAAAATGGTGATTTTTCTTTGGAGGACAAAGAGCGTTCTGGACGGCCACGAGTATTCGAAGACGAAGAATTGCAGACGTTGGTGGATGAAGATCCATGTCAAACGCAAAAACAAATTGCAGAAGCGTTGAATTGTGCTCAATCTGTCATTTCCGACCGTTTAAAAGCCTTAGGGAAGGTCTACAAGGAAGGAAAGTGGGTCCCATATGAACTCAAGCCAAGAGACATTGAAAGGCGGAAAACCATCTGCGAAATTTTGCTTGCTAGGCAACAAAGAAGGGAGTTTCTTAATCGTCTCATCACTGAGGATGAAAAATAGATTTATTTTGACAATCCTAAACGTCGAAAAACCATTTGTGATCCTGGCCAACCCTCAACATCGACGCCAAAGCGGAATATCCACGGAAAAAAGGCTTTACTCTGCATTTGGTGGGATCAGGAAAGTGTGGTATACTATGAACTGCTAAAAACTGGACAAACAGTCACAGGAGATCTCTACCGACAACAAATTATCCGTTTGAGTCGAGCATTGCACGAAAAACAACCACAATATGAAACGAGACAGCGTAAGGTGATTTTGCTGCATGACAATGCTCAGCCTCACGTCTCAAAAATTGTCAAGGAAACGATAGAAGCACTTCGCTGGGAAGTGCTACCACATGCGGCTTATTCACCAGACTGTGCCCCATCTGACTACCACTTTTTTCGGTCAATGGCACACGCACTTGCTGAAGAACGATTTAATTCGTACGAAGATCTCGAAAAATGGATCTCCGCCTGGATAACCTCCAAAGATGAATCATTCTTTCGACGCGGAATTCGCTTGCTGCCCGAAAGATGGGAAAAAGTCATCACTAACGATAGACAATATTTTGATTAACGTACTTTTTCATTTTCTTTCATGAATAAAGCTTTACTTTTTGTAAAAAAACGGACGGAACTTTCCGATTTACCTAATATTTAAAAAAAAATATTTTTCCATGACAGGAAATAAAAATATGATAAATATTTGAATAATAATATTTCTTTCTGAATCTAACATAAATATTTTAATTTATATTTTAATATTATATTAAAAAGGGTTTCTATATGTTCTTAATATTGAACGCATATGTATTGATTTTGTGCTACTGGGGATAGTTTTGTCCAACGCGCACCTTTATTACTGATTTCGCAATGAAAATTATATACTTAAGCTTTTACCGTATGCGAAGCTTTGAATATTTAAATCATTGCAAAAGCATTACGCTGAGATTAATTTTAGTGGTATAGAATGAGAACGCATAGAAACTAAATCTAATAATTCTAACAGCAGTAATTAAATCAATATTTTAAACAAATAAATTACATTCATTAATATTTATTATTAATAATTGAAGAATTCCTTATTATAGTTAAGGCAAAAAAATAATAAACTATAAACGTACACAGAGTATCAATTCAGCTTTATATATACAAAAATTTCGTATCATGATTGATCATGGTTCTACACTTTAAAGAACAAACGCATCGATGAATTTAACTTTTCGGAGCTATATTTTGAGTTGTATAAATTTATCACAGCACTTTGAAAACTCTGGAAATTTTGAAATAATATTTTAACAGTCAGCTATCAGTCAAATGACGTTTCTCGTTAAAATATGTTACATTATTATTGTTGTATATACAACATATTTATACATATATATTATGGTTACTGAAATTATTCATAGATTTACGTATCCGTGTGAATAAATATTAGTTTCCCTAGCCAGCGCTAAAGTAGAACTACACGAATAGGAAAAGCTGCTCATTATAGTGCATATTCCAGTTTTATTGTGCTTTACATGTTCTTCTTGAACGCGACTGGAAGCCTCATTAAAAAAGCCATAAGCAACTTTGTAGTGCTCTTAAGGTCTCTCTTAACTGACTCTTTTCGCAGTGGTGTCATAATGTTCTTCACAGGCTAGTATTCGTTACTCGAAACGGAGTTTGAACAAACTCGTTCTATTTCGCCACAGAAATAATTTTACGAAATTCCTGTTTTTGTCGGTGGATGCATGAAAAGCAGACGAAGGTCAACTTAATTTCTTTTAACATTAATCTCGTGTAACAATAGCTCCGGATTTATTAAATATTTTTATCATTTCGCCTTTCTCCTACACATGTTTTAAATAAAGCCATCAAATATGCAGTCTAATTATAAATTACACTTTGAAGGCCATAAACATTTTTTTTTAAATTATACATAAAAATAATCATCAATTTGTAGATTTATGTCAGCTTAATATACCGAAAAAATGTTTGGAAATTTTTATAGGTGTTTAATTTTCTAGCACTTTTTGGGAAAGGTGCGCTTTTAGGTTTCCCTTAGTTGCATCGTGTAAAATCATCCTGGATGAAAACGCATGCAGCTTTATGAAAATAAATGCTTCGTACGTTTTTGCTTTTACAAAGTTCTCCCAATATCAATCAACAATTTTTTGAGAACTGGAACATAGTATTTAAATACTTCCCCGATTCAGTGTCCGTAAAATTTGTTATCTCCCATGTGTTATTTGAAACTCTATATCTAGATAATGAATTGACCAATCCGTATCAAACGCAAGGTGTTCCGAAAAATGTATTCACGATAATGTTTCCAAAGCTTTTATTCAGGTAATAAAAGTCGGAACGGACAACAATTTATTTGTTACGCGAGAGTTACGCGAACGGTATAAAATCAAATTGGACGACGTATATGGATTACTCGAAAAAAGATACTGTGAAAAAAGTTGGCTTCGCAAGCACTTCTTTCGACCGGATGGAACTGCTTATTCGACATATTGTGGAACGATGTCATGAAGTTGAATGATCAATTCGAATGAGAGCTCAGAATATGGCCCGTAGCAATCGTCTTCCATTTCCGCATTTCCCATCCGCCGTCAGATGATAATTAAAACTTTATGATCACCGGAGAACGCGCAATGCGAATGTTCGAAGAATAACACGAATCGAATAAGAGAAATGCAATTGTAATTAATTCGAAAATTATTCGATGAAGCCTCGACATCTATAATTAAAATCGTATTTCGTCAATAACCGTTAAGCAACATTGGAGGTGGAGCTGCTGATTAATTAGCGGTGACTGGACGATATAAATTGATGGGACTCCTTTCATCTGTTATATCCACGTGAAATAAGTTTTATTTACCCTTTTCCTTCTGTTATCACACGTACAAGTTAGTGTTAAAATAGTTTGTTGTTTATTATAATTACTGCTACGGTTGTGATTTTCATTTTCTTACGTGAGGATGAGTTGTGTAGAATGGCGAAGTAAACGCATAATTGTTTGCAGCTAACGTTACAAGTGTGAAACAACTATGTCAAGAAATACATGTAAAATTACTTTGTTCTGGAAAAATCGTGTTCGAAGAAATGAACGAAAGGAAGTTCTAAATAATTTAATATTACACCGAAATTTTTTTAATTATCGGAAGGTAATATTAAATAAAAAAAAACTAAAAAAATAATGAAACTAAAATATAAAACTATTGAATAGTAAAAATAAAAAATAATAATAACTTTCTATTATAAAGTAAAGAGTAATAAATAGGCTGCATATTCTTATGTACTTGGAATAGTTTTTCGACCTACAGTACAGTTTCTGTATTACGATATATCGATGCATAAATCTCTATAAGAATTAAGTTATTAGAAAATTGGAGAGACGTGCTCCAAAAATTATTATCTTCGCTTGAATGAATTTAAATACAACCTTCGCGTGTTACTTAATAGATATGCTAAGTTTGAAGCTTTAATACTGAATAGTCCACCTTAAAAAATTCCTAGAAATTGCTTTATAACCAGATCAGTGAAAGTTAGGTGACTGTTTAAAACTTTATCGATTAAGTATGTTTTATCTTCCAAATTACGATTACTATCCGGTATGGAAATTCGTTTTCGTAAAATTTTGTACAATTACGTTTAAGACGTTTCTATAGAAATATTTTCTCAGTATTTTATAATTTTAGGTCGCCACCATAACAATTATTCAAGTACTATCTTATATTAACCATTTGCACTCGAACGGTGACTCTCAGACACCACTGAAAATAACTTCAGCACTGTTTAAAATAATCTTTATATCGCTATGCTTGCGTCAAAGAAATTCGTAAATATTTAATCGTTGCAAAGACGGTAAACAAATTTCGTATGCATATGATGAAATATGTCGTATAGAATAAAAATATTCCAGGTCAGAGAGAATGCCTTAGGGTTGGAGTTAAAACAGCTTCGAGTGCAAAGGGCTAAAATTACTCTATATCGTCTTGAAAACTCGTACGACAAACTAGAGCTAATAAGTCCGCTTCATAGTTAAGATAAACGTCAATCGACGTTTTTTAATTTATCTCGGCAATCCTGGGTTTAAGAATCTGTCGTATTTCTCAAACAGAAAACGAGACTTAAGAAAACGAATAAAGAAATGTGCTTGCACGAAAGCGCCGTGCGTCCAGTCGAGGGTAAGGTTATCCGCGAGGAATACTCGAGACGGATTAGTTTAACGAAGTAACAAGAACAATTTGTTCGTATGAATAAAAAGAACTGATTAGAGGGGAAGAGTCGAATGTCTCAGCGGGACAGCAAAATTCAATTTAACCTGGAGAAAAAAATCGTCGGATTTGTTAACGCAAATTGAAGCGAAGGAAAAAAAGTTGGCAAAGCGGCTTATGCATAAAACATGTCCGGATGAATAAAATAAGTCCTCCATCTCTCACGAAGATCATTTCAACTACAAAGGAATTATTCCACGAGTATTCTTTTTCAGCATAGATGCCGAAAATGATAGTTCATAACTTCATAAAGTTGACGAAATTAAAACCGTTCGCACCTCTTTTGGATCTCGTCTTTAGAACCAGTTCAAAGGTAGGGTGCAGGTCAAAAGTTTCAAATTACATCACTGTTAATTCTGAAATATTATTGTGAGATCTAAACTCTATGCTCACGTCTAGGAAATAGTGCCACGCAATGTTCTTTATAATATATCTTTATTCGCTACTCCACAGAGGATACTTTCAAGCTTACCACACAGAATTAACGACACAGTATCAGCTAACGTAATGAGAGTCGAATGAGAGCGAGTCCTCCGCGAACCTCCTTATACCAGGTTTGTAAATATAAAACCGAAATTTGTCCATACATGGCGATAGCTGAGTAGTTACCATCAAACCGCGTCATTGACGCAATCTTCTTGTTTCGACATCTGTCTAGAATTGTCTAGACATCATGTCTGAGTCTGTGCTGCGATAAAGTGGTACACTGTCGTTTTCTAGATATTTATGGGCATGCTTAGTCGGAAGAATTAGTTACGGACTTGGGTACGGCTGGAAGTCAAGCATTTTGTTTTCGAAAAGGGAAACAAACCAGCCGTACTCCTCTCAACGACAATCGACGCATCGCAGACCCACTCGCAGCGGAAAGACGACGCCAGTTTCGGGGAAAGATCCTTGAACAAGGAATCTTTGTGAAGTTCTTACAAGGCTTCGTGGGAAAACGAAATCACAAAGTCAGTAGACGTTGCATAATTTTAAGATTACGTCCCAGGCTGGTGATTCGTCCCCATTTATCCCTACCAAAGGAAAAATCATTTTCCGAATTTTGGTAGGGACACAACGAGGTGAATTCGGCGGATCCTGGGACCAGGATCGTTAGAACTGCAAGAACTTCAAACGTATACGCACCTCAGAACTCTTTGAACTGTTAGATCCTTGAACTTGTACATACAGTGAGTAACGAAAGTATTCGAACGGAAAGGATTCGGACAGATGAAAAGTTTGACGTTGAAAAAACGTAAGTCATATTACGAATTACAAAATACTTTTATTTCTGTAATAACACATAAGTATCATGATTATACATGTTAAATTTGAAGTGTCTCTGATAACGTAAACAATACTTATAAAATGTTTCTTGGTAACGGCATCTAAACGAACGCCACAAAAGTATTCGAACGACTAAATTAATAGTACATATTTTAAACAACTATAGTGTTTTAATATTTTGTCGCACCACCGTGAGCACTTATTATGGCTTGCAACCGTCGTTGCATGCTATCAACCAAATTTTCAGTAATATCTTTTTTTATATTGTTCCAGACGTCCAAAATTCTGGTCTTTAATGCTTCCTTGGAATTAATACTATGTTTACTAAGTTGTATGCCAATTTCTGCCCATAAGTGTTCTATGGGTTTAATGTCCGGACTTTGTGGGGGTGTTTCTAAAACGTGGGGTACGTTGTATATGATCCATTCTTTAACAATACGTGCGGTATGTTTTGAATCATTGTCCTGCTGAAAATGAAAATTGTCTACTACCCCTAATTTTTCCGCACTTTGCTTCAAATTGTCTTTCAATATTTGCATATATTTATATTTATCTAATATTCCGTCGATAATGACGAGGTTTCCAACACCACTGGCCCCCATACATCCCCATACCATTATCGACCCACCCCCATGTTTCACAGTTGGTCGTAGATTTTTAAGATCCGTCTCTCTATTTGCTTTTCTCCAAATTTTATGACATCCATCTGAGCCAAATATGTTAAATTTGCTCTCGTCCGAAACAATTACGTGTTTCCAAAAGTCCTTATCCTTGTTGACATAATTTTTAGCGAAACTGAATCTCTTCTGTTCATTGTCTTTGCTAATAAATGGTTTCTTTCGAGGAATACGACCATGAAAATCATTTTTACGGAGAATTCTTCGACAAAGTTCAGGATGAACTTGTTTTCTGAAGCTATCAGCAACTTGCATAGCAAGTTTTGGTGCAGAAATTGTTGGGTCCTTTTTTATTTCACGCACAATTATATTCTCTTCCCTCTTGGTTAATTTCCTAGGCCGGCCAGAACGAACTTCATCCTGAAGGATTCCAGTGGTTTTTAACTTTTTTACTATGTAATAAATGGTAGATTTACTTTTCCCTAACAATTGTGCTATTTCGCCATAGCTCTTGCCTTCATTATGCCACTTAATTATCAATTTTCTATCAGTGATGCTTGTCTCCGATTTTTTTCGGTACATTATTAATATGAATTTTACAATCTTATTAACACTTGCAGCACTGAACAAGGGAAGTGTGTAACACCAATTGAGAAAGCCAATCTTTACTGTTTGTCAAATTCAAGGATTGTTTTCTACTACAAGTTTCGTCGTTCGAATACTTTCGTGACATCTGTTTACTCGACGTTACCAAGAAATCTTTCATAAGTAATGTTTACGTTGTCGGACACACTTCAAATTTAACATGTATAGTTATGACACTTATATATTACTATAGGAACAAGAGTATTTTGTAATTCGCAATATCACTTACATTTTTTAAGCGGCAAACTTTTCATTTCAGAGCGTTCGAATACTTTCGTGATTCACTGTATATCAGAACTGTAATAATCTTGAACGTGTACGCACCTCAGAACTCTTTGAATTTCGGACTAAATTTTGAACGTGTACGCACCTTAGAACAGTCAAAATCTTAAACGTGTACGCACCTCAGAACTCTTTGAATTTCGGACTAGTACGCACTACAGAACAATTTAGAACTTTGAACGTGTACGCAACTTTGAACATTTAGAACTTGGACACGTGTACACACCTTTAAACATTTATAATTTTAGAACTTTTGAAACTTTAAACTCTTACTAACTGTTTTGAGCGCACGAATAGTAAATCGTTTTGTAAAAACGTTTTGTATTTATCCTTGCGCATCGAGCGCTTAACTTAACAAGGTTGGATATTTAGGGGTGGTGTAAATAATATTATAAAGACACACGATTTGTTAATACGCAGAACTGAGTTTAATACTTCAGACGTACTGGTTTTTCTTACGAAAATAATATTGTAGCGGGATACGGTGCGAGGGGGGTAGCGGCCGAGTGGATGGATGTTCAGGGGATGGAATAATCTAGGAATGATCTAAGTATTCTAGGACAGACGGAAATATATTTTATTAGAGGAGTTTAGGATTTGCAGGTTTTACAGATTACAGATTTAAAGAAACGTTTTAATGACTAACAACGAGTATGAATTCAAACAAAACAGGTTACGTTCAATCAAGCAGTTTTAGCTTAATCAAACCAATAGAATCAAACAAGAACAGGTCATCGTATCC
>CM052091.1:1872610-1883208 GCA_028453745.1 Agapostemon virescens | reverse complement strand
TTTCAACAATTTTCGAATTCTTTGAAAGAAACGTGTAGCGTGTTTCAACAATTTTCGAATTCTTTGAAAGAAACGTGTAGCGTGTTTCAGTGCCCAGCAATAATTGGGGGCAACTGAATTTACTTTCCCAAGCAGGACTAAAAACAACGACAGTCAGTGTTTTTTCAAGTGAAAAATGACCAGAACGAAATTTGGAAATTATTTTGACACTGCCTTTCTTTCAAGGCTTCATTCCCATATACGGCACATAACTTCTTCTATGCTTGCGACGCGCCCCTGTATTTTCGGAAATAATACATTAAAATATGTCTAAAACGCGCGTTTTGTTGTTTCATTTTTAAATTGAGATAAGAACGAAACTGAATAACAAACGATACAATGTTCTTACTAGTAATTAAAGGTGGAAGTCCAAATGACAAGGAAACAATATCGGTTAGGTGTTTTGAGCACGTTGACAAAACAGAAGAATGTGCTAAAATTGTTTATCCAAAAAATCTGCCATCATTTTGTTACGACGATAACACCGAAGATTGTACGTGCCTAACCTTGTCCTTGGCAATGTGGATAACACATAAGCGAAAAGCAGGCAAAAATTACGCTGTCAATGTAGTTACTGTCAAATCGCATCATTGACAATAGTTGAATGTAATAATTGTTGTATGTTATGAATATAGTGTGGCAGGCTCCACCTCCTACACACGCCACCAGATGGACATACGATGACTTTCTCGCTAGTACCTGATCGCCTCTGATTCATATCTATATATATGGTGCTGCCTATCGCGACAGTAACATCGAATGTTGTACGTGCCTAATCCTGTCCTCGACAATTTAGGAAACACATAAACGGAAAGCAGGCTAGAAATTACTAAATTCAGCTCCGAAGAAGCCGACCATTCGACACGCGCCGTACGCGGACAGTTTTACTCCGACGGACAGACACAACGTACGATGCACTCGAAGAACGAAAACCGGACAACCCTGAAATAAATCATGCTAATCCCTCATTGACCATTTCCCATTCCTTCAGGCACACGCCTTCCATCATTCTTACAACCAATTAAAAACCGCTACATTCTTCTGCCTTAAACTACCCTCAACCAATAACGACAAAACCAAGATGACGACAGGCAGAACGCAACAAGACTCAGGCAGAACGTGTATAACAGAAATCGGAACCCAGGACCCAAAACCCAAAAACGGGTACAACGAATGGAACTTCTAGAATCAAAATCGCGAACACAACAGAACGGTTAAAATAGAAATCGCGAACAGACAAACGAACAAGTATGACAACGCAAAACGATAGAAACATAGAAGTTACAACACAGAAATCGCGAATATTCCGAAGTTAAAAATAAAGAAATTACAACCGTTATAATCGTGTAATTATTACGCGACCCAGGTGCTCAACGGCATTCCTTGCAAGCTGAGAAGAAGGTATCACCGACGTGACACCTTCCTATACAGATTCAGTTGCCCGCCCAATATAACTGAAGTATAAAAATTTGAAGTTTTACAGTCACATGATGTCTCTAGATCGAACGTGAGGCCTAGAAAATTTTGCATTGCTAGTATGCGTATTTGACGTTGGGGACGGTGGAAAGGAAGTAGAAGGGAAATGGGTAGATGATAGGAAAATACTGAAGATACCGACTTATATTTTCGTTTGGAGAATTGACGGAAATTCGACTTCCCGGAAAGAAGGTAGAAGGTTCCTTGGAGCAAAATTTCCTTCAGCGAAAAATGTAAGAGCAGAAGTAGGTTAGCGGGACATTCGGAAAACCAATAATGAATTTAGGGCGGCTTCCTAATCACTCAACGCTCACGAGGCTCCTCCGTTTAACCTGCAAACTGGTCCGACAGCCAGAGAGATTGGGATAAAGTATATTGTAAGCAGGATCGAGTCTGATTGGACAGTTTCGAGCACTTCATCGGTATTTCGAAAAAGAAAAGCAATACTTTAAAGTAAACTCGAATCTAGACGGGATGGACTAGGAACTTTCTACAATTACACCGAGAAATGTAAACGATACTTTCAACAGTAATCGAACCTTGATTGATTCAAACTTTTTATGAACACTCCAACTGGAAGAAAGTAATGAACTCTCTCGTGGTTCGCTACCTCGCAACATTCGATTCTTTTTAACATTAAAAGCATCGAGTCGTAATAACTGATTTCGTTTTTAAGTAACAAACTTCATTGCTACTTATTCTATTTATTTTACACCCTAATCATTGTGTCGCATGATAATTCCCTATCTTTCGTGCAACGTACATTACAGAGATAGGATAAATATAAAACGAAAGGAAAACGAGAAACTTTTCCATACAATAACCAAGTAATGACATTATCGAGGGAAAAATCATTTTCATGTTTCAAATGAATGAACGCACAATACTATTTCAAAATAATGTCCACCTAAATACAAGTATTATTTAAATTTTTATTTTCCCAATGTCTTCTGTGCCCAAAAGTTCTGTCATTAATTAAACTCAATAACTATCAATTTCGATTACTAAGGTATCACTGTTGGCCTAACTGTGCTACTTCATAAAATGTATAAAGTTTGAATGTATAACTCAAATCTTTAAAATATTGTTGTTGTAACATAAAACTTTTGTAGAATTTGCTAGCTCTCGCCGAATTCGATAATGTACGTTAAGTTGCTATAAAGATGGTCCTTTTATCTGCTGCAGAGACAGAAACATCTAGTACCTCTAATGTGCCAATTCTTAGCTCCATATAAATCTATCGAACAGATAAATAATATAACCCAAGTTAAGTGGTTTCATACGAAGAATCGAAACCACAGAAAGTTTTTCGGCGCCGATTTGGTCTCTCTCGCATAAGGCAATTGGATCTGCCTAACACGTTCTGTGCAAAAAAAAGCTTTAGGTATAATGAAGAAGAGGGTCCTAAATTATGCTCCTTCACATATTCATTGACAGAACTGTAAACTGGTGTTATGACACACAGGGTGCTCAAACTATTACCAGCCAGCATTTTACTTGAAAATAATAAACATTTAAAAACGCGTTAGAGGAAACAGTAATACTGATTTTTAGGGACAACACAATAAGTTATGTACCTTTTTTGTGCTGGCACTAACTTTTTAGAAGTGAAGGTGACTCCGCATTGTTTAAATTGGAATGCCATTACATGCTCAATATATTTCTTCCATTTCTGATATGGCACGACCTTGAAGATCACTGTATACTATTTGAATGAACTTGCTTTGACACTTTTCATACTCTGTAAAACAATATGTACAGTGACTCTTATTAATATTCGGACATTGTGCTATTAAAAAAATTGTTGCTAGTTTCGATCGTTTGCAATAGTAAATTTGGAGTTATTGTTTTATAATATAATAGAACATTCACTGTAGTTTGTAATAACATAAATTTTATCTGTTTGTTGCATATACTTTCTTTAATACCAAACAGTGAACTAAATTATGTCGAAATTTATCGTCACAAAAATATTCAGACACATAACTTATTCTTGCATTTCTTGCGAATAATGACACACCTTTGCCGTTTGTTTACAAACATAATGTCGAGCAAGATGAAGAGCATGCTTCACGATATCAGTTACTGTCCGAACGCCGTTAGGATCAGTTAGAAATTCTAAATATGGGACGAAAAAGTAAAAATACTTCATTTGACGTACGACAATTAGTAATTTTTTACAGAGAAATAGAAAACACGTATCGGAAAATCGGTAATCTTCTAAAATTAAGTAAGAATACCGTAGTTGATATTATACGGAGATATAATGAAGAAAATTTAATTGAATCAATTCCTCAGAAAGGCCGACCACAGAAGCTTGACAACCGTGAGAAACCTAATATTTGGAGAAAAGTAGAAGTGAACCCTGGTTCGAATGCTCCAACATTAAGTGCTGAATTATTTCAAGAGATAGGAAAGAAAGTTCATCCAGGTACAATACGTCGGGTGTTGAAAACAGATGGATATAATGCTAGAATAGCGCGTAAGAAACCGTCTATAAACGAAGCGAATCGCAGAAAAAGATTAGCTTTTGCAAAACAATATGTTCGTGAAGAAAAAACTTAGTGGAATAATGTAATTTTTGCTGATGAAAGTAAATTTAATCTGTTTAACACTGATGGACAAAAATTAGTATGGCGTAAACGAAATCAAGAGCTTAACCGAATAAATTTAAATGCAACAATAAAACACGGTGGTGGAAGTATTATGGTGTGGGGGTGTATTTCATCTAAAGGAGTTGGACAACTGGTTTTTACAGAAGAAATTTTAGATAAATTTAAGTATCTAAATATTTTTAAACAATATCTTAAGAAAAGTGCAATCACAATGGATATAAAAGACACATTTAAATATTATGAAGATAATGATCCTAAACATAAAGCCAGAATAATTCCAGAATACCTTTTATATAATTGCCCAAAAGTTTTACCTCTACCACCACAAGCAACAGACGTGAATCACATTGAAAATTTATGGGATTTTTGTACATCACCGTCGGTTGGACGAACAACACCGATAAGATCGAAGGAAGTATTAAAAAAACGACTAATTGAAGAATCGAGAAGTGTACCGCTAATTTACTGACAAAAAGTTATAAACAATATGCCTAAGCGGTTGCGACACGTAATTAAAGCTAAAGACTATCCAACGAAATATTAATTATTGCTTATGTTAATAATTTTCATGTTTAAATGTTATAGTTTGTCGAGCGTCCGAATATTTTTGCGACGATAAATTTCGACATAATTTACTTCACTGTTTGGTATTAAAGAAAGTATATGCAACAAACAGATAAAATTTATGTTATTACAAACTACAATAAATGTTCTGTTATATATTAAAACAATAACTCCAAATTTACTATTGGAAACGATAGAAACTAGCAACAATTTTTTGAATAGCACAATGTCCGCATATTATTAAGAAGAGTCACTGTAGATATAAAAATATCTAAATAATTGTAAAAGAAGTTTATACAGGATGATCAGTAACTTGTAACACAGCCGAAAAGGGATGACTGGAAATAGAAATAAGTGGAATGTGTAGAATAAATGTTTTTCACGTATGACTTTGCTTTCGGGAATTTCCAATTTGAAAATCTATTCGATTCGTGCTTAGCATTTCTGAGTAGATTCCTATTTAATAGCACGCGTATTCGTTAAATTTTCCAACCTAATTTCCTCGAAAACAAAGTTCCGCACGAAAAAATTTAATCCAATAACATTTTTCGAAATACCCGTTTAACTCAGAACGATTTATGTTTAATTAAATGAAAGTCGACAAATAACGCGACAAAGGGGTTTCGAAAAAATTGCATTTTGGTAGAAATTACATGATAAAATAAATAAGGCACTTCTCACAATTTTTTTACTTGAGTCTGTCATAAATATTTAATATATGCGATTTTTACATCTCTGGTGGTTATACAGATTCTGAAAATTTAATAAAAATTGATTGATGCAAAAAGAAAAGACAACACGCCTTCAAAGCCATAACAATCTGTAGATTTTACGTAGAAACGATCCAAAAGTTGTGAAAAACTGCGATTTTCACGATTTTGAATCGCTTATAGCTCGTGCGTACGTTGATCAATTCAGATATAATTTTTAGCACATATATAACTAATACAAATCTATAAAACGCATATTTTACATTTTCATTACAAGCTCAAGTAAAAATATTATAATAAGTGCCGGCTTTATTTTTTCATGTATTTCTTACCAACTACAATGTTTTAAACATCTTTTTGCATACAATTTTCTAAATCGATGCTCCTAATTCCTAAATAAATTCAAATCGTTGGCCGAATTTTAAAGTAGTTGCTCCGATGGAAAGCGTTCGAATACGTCCGTCATTCACTGTACGTACTATTTCAATATTGTTTCGACTGAGGATTATTGAAGGCTCCCTCCTTCTACATTTCAGTTTGCCATATCCAGAAATATTGTCATTCTTACATTTCGCGAAAGCATCTGCAGATATATACGAGTTGTTTTGCCAGAGACCACGATGTGATGGATGCTCAGTGGTTGACCCTAATCCGTTGGGGGTCGCTGTTCGCTCCGAGGGGAGGAAGTTGTTCGTGCTCAGGCAGAATAGCCAAATGGCAGTTAATAAAGTTGATGTAAATGCTTCTGTCTCGTAGCTGCGTTGACAGGGGTCCAGGTGACGTTCAGCGCATTAAACTTTTTCTTCGTCGATCCTGCAAGATAACTTCGTTTCGCCACTACCGAATTTAATTTCCCATATTAAATGCCGTATATTAATTCCTTGAATTAAATTCGGTGGAGATCGCGTTCGCTTTCTAAATAGCGTTTGTACACGAAAGTAACACAGTGATGGTACGGTGAGGTACGTGGGAATAATGAATAACACGTTATTACCCAAATGATTTTTATTTCTCCGCACCGTAGCGGGATTGCGTCTACATTAGACGACGGTTCGAGACGTCCTGTCTTCCGTATCCCCTCGGCTACATTTCGAGGCGAGGATTATTTCCTCGTGATCAATAGTATTTATTTTCTCAAGTGCCGTGTATCGCACAGAAAAATCAGGCGGCCCAACGAAGTTTTCATCACGGGCCTACAAACTGGCCCGCCATGTTGGCCAGTGACCTCTCTCTGCGACACTCGAAACACGTCGCCACAATGGTTAACGTTCCTCCATTTTCCGTTACCGCCATTCGCGTATGGGTTTCCGATTTTCAAAGAAAATTCACACCATGCATATCAAGCTGATAATCTAGAGAGAATCGAACTGAGAGAATTGGTTTTCATCCAAAGGTCACACTTCTACGATTCCTAGAAATCAATCGTGTTCTTCGTGAAAAGCGCCCATTGCATAATAAATATTCCGATACTTTGTTCCCGCATCTCATCGTGTACTCCAGAACTATCGATTTTATAATGAACGTTCAAGTACTAGGCTACCCAACGAATCGATGTGATGAAAGCACTCACCTACTTTAAAACCCTAACGTCCATTTCGTAATGCGGTCCAGAGATAAGAATGCACTCGAAATTTCCTTTAGAAATTAGCAGCGAATTTCGTGAGCCACCTTTCATTTATGCGCTGCCCATTTTTTTATTGTACCTGTTGATTACAGTTCCTTGCCGAATTCTAACGAACAACGAAGGATTTTGATGATTTTATGGCAATCACAGCTACCATCAATCATACGTATCTGAACCTACTTCCAATCTTTCATTAGACTTAATACAATAGACTACAAAATCAGAATTTAAATTGAACGTTTGCAACGTAATGTAAATGTAAAATACAATGTAAAAAGTAAAATTTAAATATAAAACAAGAGGATTTTTGCGTGATAAAAATACAAATTCGTAATTTTAGAGAATTTACATTGTAACTGCAAATATTTACATATATTTTAACATACACTTAACAATTCATTACATATTGAAATGATAATGCAAACCATAATTTAAACTGACTATATTAATGCATTTACATAATAATTAACCATAATTGCACTTTATTAGTGAATTTACATTTACAAGATTTAATTAATAATGAAAATGGAAATATTTACCAACATCACAAATTGTTTGAGCTATCATAAAATAATATTAACTTCCGCCATTATGTAACCAGATTTCATGCTTTCTATTGGCAGTGGACTCCGTGGAACGATTCCTGTTTTTTCATCAAACAATTACGCTTGCGTGGCTCTCACAAATTCGCATAAACGCAAATAAATTCGCGAACCGTGTAAAGCTGTACCTGCGTTAAAATTGCAGAGGAATCCAGGGTTTCCCAAACAAATTTTGAGGTTGAATTCGAGTGATCGATGCCGAAACGATCTCAAACAGAAATTCCTACAGCATCCTCGAATTCGTAAATTCGTATACTGAATTTCGCAGCCATAAATCCTGCCCTACTTGTTAGCGACAAACTTTAAGTGCACTTAACGTAGTTGTGATTAACTACGCCTGCTTAAAATAAAACTCGTCCCTTACAAGCAAGCACGTGGTAGAATTAATAATTAATACAACACAGGTGACTCACGTGAGCAACCGATACTCAAATTCCGTGACTTTAACATTTAACTTACCGAGCAGTAAAGCCTCTTCATCGTATTATGTTTTACGTTGGTTCAACTTTGCTGTTATTGACTCATTAGAAAATGTATAGAGTGGTTAAACGGTTTCTTATTGGTAAATGGGTGCTGTATTATGATTGGCAAAGTAAGAATGTTTTTAAGAAGAATTAGGCTACGCTGAGGAGAAATTATGAAAAAGTCCAGGAAGTAATTTTACTTTCAGTTATGAGTGCCCCGTCAAAAGGGTTCGTTGAAGGAGACCTATAAGTCGTGTTTGCTAACACTCGAATCATTCTGGGACGATTGAATTTTCCTATCATTGCAGATGGACATATTTAATTTCTGTGTACGGTCTGCTTCAGACAGAACAATTCTAAAGCAGCATAATTTCTTCGCAAGAATAATAAAGGACTCCGACGTGTTTCACGAACCTACAAATTTTTTTATGAAACCCTAAGAATTTTTACAGTTTCCACAGATCCGTTCGAATTTCTATAACTTTGAAAACTATAAGAGCATCCGGAACGAATTTCTTAAGGTCTCCAAAAGGTCATAATGTAAGAGTACCTAGCAATTCTCAGGAACTTGAAGAGAACTCCGTAGGCATTGAAGGAACCCACAGATTCAACCAGATATTTATACGATGAAAACCTTCGAGTACAGTGGTGAGAAAAAATTAAAATGTCGATCGATGGATGCTCTTAAATCCCTAGTTTGCAACGTTTTATAAATACTGTATTTATTAACTACAGTGTCCCTCACATTCATAAAACGCTAGAAATCACGTCCGTGTAAATATATTTATCAATTTTCAATTTTTCCAAAAGTTTTCTATTATTAACTTTTATATTTGTTGGAATTATTTCAGTCGATGCCGTGGAACGTAAGAGCATACACCTTAGCATCACAATCGTTTATTCAAAGTTAATATTTACATACACTATCACATAAACTCGCACGCTTCGCTGCTGACGTACACGGCGTACCAGAAAATCTACAACACGGCAATCGCTTTTCTTACTTCGACGCCATACTTGAGGCAGGCACATCGAATCGTCATTTCAACACTATTAACCGTGCTCTTAGCTGTGTAACCAGACTTTTCAAATGTATATCTACGTTACGTTGCAAGAATTTACGAATATTCCATCGATCATACTATACACAATGTTTTTCAATTAAATTTTTTAAGTTTTTCTTTTACATTTTCGTCTCGGAATATTCTAAAACATTAGAAATTTACGAAAGCGTTCTAGTTGTTATATAAATAATATACATAGCAAAGAATACATTATTCGTGTGATGAATATGCCAATTAACATCTACAAATAGATCACTAGATACTTCATCAAATTAATAACTAACAATTCCAAACAACATAAATTATTTGCCGTAACATTTCACATTACAATTAATGAATACTCTAATATTCTATCCAGTATAGATTTGCCTAAATTATTTATAATTGACGATAATTGAAACCAGCGATTCAAAGTTAACTCAATCAATCTTTTTATAATCTGATATTCACATTAATTCCTGCATAATTCGCACACAAGCACTTATCTCTCACACGATTTCCATAGAATTAATATTCTCTTTATAGAATCAGTGTCCTGCAAAATTAATGTACACTGTTAATATTGTATTTATTTGACACTATTCGTACTGTTAAATATAGTTGAATATGAAACGTAACGTAAACACGTAAAGGATATATATTGGCATTTCATGTGATTTTTTAAAATAAAAGTAAATATATATGGTGTTAAACTATAAAGAGACGAATGCTACAAATACTTACAGAAGATATTTAACTTTCGGTCTCAACTTCTTTGAAAATGCAGATACAACTATAAATTTTGCAGTAAACATTTCAGTAAATATTTGAATAAAATCGAACAAATTCTCTGCAAACAAGAAGTATCGATAATCCATAGACCTGCCACGTCTATTGACGTCCCTCTCAAACCGTATAAAAGTAGCGATGTTTCATGCACAGCACTTGAGAATCCGTCCGAAACTGTCACCAATACTTCCGTTATCAGAGGGATTTGTTTCGTTTCCTTCATTTTGTCGCATAAAATTTTGAATTCTAAAATTTAGTATATATTTCATAGGTTGATGAAGCCTTCAAACAAAGTACCAAACGATACTAAAATTTATATAAAGTTTCATATAAAAAACGAATTTTAACCCTCGTACCTATCATATTAAGTTCTGAGGGTCTCCTTCTTACACACTTATGTCATTGAATTTTTACGGCTGCATTAGTATCTATTATTGGTGTAAGTAAATTTAATGGGAACACAACAAGGCACAGTGCTGCCAATGGAAATTAAATACAGTGTGTACAAAAAGTATTTGAAAAGTGAATTAGCGAATTACGAAAGATCCTCGATACATAACCCCTTGACGTACAAATAAAATGAAAGGCTATGGCCGGGTTTGTAGGTGATTTTCGCCCCCGACGGTATTTTGATCGAGCTTGGAATATGTCATAGCCTACCCAAAAAGACCC
>CM052091.1:1849018-1867610 GCA_028453745.1 Agapostemon virescens | reverse complement strand
TTTTGGGTAGGCTATGACATATTCCAAGCTCGATCAAAATACCGTCGGGGGCGAAAATCACCTACAAACCCGGCCATAGCCTTTGACGCGTCCGAAGAATACTATTTAACTTTCTCAACTGAACAATTCTATGCACCCTCAGAAACAGAACATTTTAATTCGAAATTTACATTATTATATAATATTTAATCAGGTTGATATATAATGTTAATGGACAATAATTAAGTAATATTATAAAATAATAAATTAACAATTCTGTAAAGTATGATACATTTCAAAGCATTTTGGGATATGTAAAAGAACTAGACATGTTTTACACTGCCAAGTTGTTTTGCTTCTTACATTATTTTTTACACACAGACACACATGACATCTCTTTGCAGGATGTTCCTTTTTGTTAGTGAAAAGAAAAGTACATTATTATATTATTGTTATGTTTCATATAATACATTTCACTCAAACTTGAAGTAAGGATTCAAATCCGAATATACAGGGTAGTTGGTAACTGGTGGTACAAGCGAAAAGGGGATGATTCTACATGAAAAAATAAGTAGAAAATATAGAATAAAAATTTTTCGTTTGAGGCTTTGTTTTCGAGAAAATCGACTTTGAATTTTAATTTTAATACTTTAAAACAATCGAATACGTTAGAAAGTGTTCATAGAAATTTAATTAGAAGAGCAGAAGTATGTGTTCGGCAGAATGGGCAACATTTACAGCAATTTTAGTAATAATAAACTTTGTGATTACTTCGTAATTTACGTGTCGCATCGAGACAACGATCTAGAGTGAGATCCGTTATAACGAGACATGATCAAGTGCACGCGTACTTTGCGAAAATTCAAAGTCGATTTTCTAGAAAACAAAGCCTCAAACGAAAAATTTTTATTCTATATTTTCGACTTATTTTTTCATGTAGAATCACCCCCTTTTCGCTTGTACCACCAGTTACCAACCACCCTGTATAATATGTCATTTCTCTGGCAGGATTGCTGTTATACTGACAATAAATACTGCTTTCAATGTATTTCTGGTTTACTGGCTTGCCGATGCGATTTTGTTATCGGTACTATTGCGGAGAAAGGAGGCGAGATCATCATAAACATTTTAAACGAAACTTGAAACTTTAAATGAAATTCAGCGTTCGCCAGAGACAGCTCTTGCCGTCTTGGAGACGTCAAAGTCTAATGGAGCATGAAATGGATGACGTCTAAGAGACGTCATTGTATGCCAAGGGGTTAAACTGTAATAGTATCGTTAAAAAGTATAATATTAGGTCGTCCCATAAACTAGAACCGTTTATCGTTATACTATTTAAATTAATATTTGAAATGTACTTTTAAACTGTACTGAAAAATGTAATTTCTTTTGATAAAAACATTAATCGCAACTATAACATTTTTGTAGTTGTTCATTGAAAACCGAAAACATTTTAAGCATAACATGTAAACATATATATGTTGAAAGTAATCAAGACGAAAGTTTCATCATCGATATTGGTTATATACTAGTCAAAATGGAATTCGGGTCGTCAATAATGAAAAACAATTCTCGTTATCAATAAAAGTTAAAAATGAATTCTATCGCTAATAAAAGTTACTAATAATCAAACACATTTTAGTGGTTCATAATGGTTATACTTAACAAAAATGATTTCAAAAATAATATTAACTATGTTAACACGAATTTGGGAAATTTTGTTACAACAAGTATGATCTGAGATAAAGACATACCATGTAAGAGATGACCCAGGAGTGTTAATTATAATAAATAAGTATTACGTTGCCGGTAAAATAATTACGCATTTTTTCTACGCTTTTTCATGGTATTTTATTGGTATAAAGAACAGAGACAAATCAGTAACCCTTAGCACTCGAATTGCGCCACTAAAAATTGCCATACTATTTTTTAAACAATTTTTACGTAGCTAAGTTTGCAGTTAAAAAATCGATAAAAATTTAAATGTTCTAAACACTAGTAATAGTAATTAATTTCACATGTGCGAGAGGAAATAAACTATGTTCAACGGAGCTATTATAGGTAAAAATATTGTTTCGATTTTGGAATGGAGTTGTTTCGAGTTCAAAGGGTTAAATGACGTAGTAATACATAGCTGGTAAATGGCTTCAGTATGACCTTAAAATAACTGGCGTCATCTCTTATAAAAATGCGTGACGACTTCTCCAACCATCCAATGCTAACCTAACATTATGAATCTGCAAGGATCCTTGCATCTTTCATATCTTTTACGTTGACAAAAACAAAAAGACGATGGAATATCGAGTTACCGCAAAAATGGGTCAAGATAATAGAGATCGATGCGTTACCCCAGTCTTGCGGCAACGCACCGGTCTGGCCGAGATTAGGTATTATTCCGGTAATACGTACGCGATTGCAAGATGCGCAATAGCTTCGGCAAATCCTTTGTGCGCAGCTTACGGCGAGAAAAACCCAAGAACACACAGGATCAAGGGAGCTTGGTAAATAAACGGAGCGTATAGACGGGGAAGAGCCGAAACAGCGAGTAAAAGGAAACACGGAAACGTTTTACATTTCCGATACCGGAAGCCAAGGTAGACTGCGTAACAGTCGAATAAATAAAGTTAACTGCACCTTCGACTATCCGTGGCAGTTCCAGGCCATTTCTAGTCGACGGCCGTGCGCCGGTGAATGGTAAACAACGCCTATCGAAATCCTCCCCATAACCCAGCGACGTCGGGCGTCGACGTCGACGTCGGCGTTGTCTACCATGAAAAGCTCACCGCAACATTAGCAACAGAGTATCATAACACGGGGTAGAGTTGGGATGCGGCACTGGAACTAGGTTAGAATAATACTTGATAGTTCCAAAAATGTCATCGACACAGTAAAGTCGCGTTAAATGCCATCACCTCGAATGCGAAACGTTGTGCTTATCGTGTATAGGCACAAGTTGAAATTCGAGGTCCTTTCTTTGGGTATACCTCGCGATAGTGAGGATAACATTGTGACAGTTATCCTGTAATTATTCGTGCAGTTAAAACGACTTTATTGTGCGACGTTTCAGATCCTAGGAAGTGGCATTTAACGCGACTATACAGTAATATATATTAGTCTTTATAATTGAATATGTAATTGTTATACAAATTTTCTAAACCAAATTTTTTTTTCAGAGTTTCCGAATATACCCTGCGATAGTGGGGATAACATTGTGACAGTTATCTTGTAATTATTCATGCAGTTAAACCACTTTATTGCGCGACGTTTTAGATCCTAGGAAGTGGCATTTAACGCGACTATACAGTAATATATATTGATATTTATAGATGAATATGTAATTGTTATACAAGACTTGATAATTTATTAGTTTGAATGAAATTGTTTTTTCAAAGTCCTTTCTCCGGGTATACCTCCGGGAATTGGGGATAACGCTGTGGCAGTTATCCTGTAATTATTTATGCAGTTAAAACACATCACACCTGAAATGATGGCATTTGACTCTACACCTACAACTGGCGGTCACATGCCCATTTTTTGATTTTTTATTTTACCATTATTGAAGTTACAAAATTCAATTTTTCATTTTATTCAATCATATATTATAATAAAAATCGCACAAAATTGGAGTAAATCAAATCTTGTCATTTTTATAAGACAGTATACACCTACCAATTTTAATACTTGGTAGATTCGATGCTACTGTCATTTTAAAAAGAGAAACAATATCTTCGAGTACGAACACCTCGCGAGGAAACTAGCACAAATGTAAGGAAACTAATAAAAAGTATATTTTAGTTAAAAATTTATTGTTACATTTATTCCTAATGTTATCGTTTACATCATACAGCAACAGTTTACATAAGTTTACGTTTTCATTAAAGCTACGTCTCAAAGAACTTCAATAATAATTCTCGTCCACCTGCAATGGTTAACGCGAACTCGTATGACACAGTATCTGACAAAAGAGAGCAAATCCCAATTTTAATGAAATTTGCGTGGGAGGTAGTTCTCGCGAAATATTTGACACATATTTTTTTTAACAGCGCTTAAAGTCGTTAATTTCGTCCAAATATGGTTCCGACCCCGAACTTTGAAGGCTGTTGGCACCCTTTGAATATAAACGGTAACAGCTAAAAAAATATATCTAATATTTTTGCAAAAACCACGTCCTCACAAAGTTTCATTAATATTAAACCTACCAAACCCCAAAAGTAACAGAATTTTGGTGTGTTATAAAACTAGCTAAGTTATATTATTTATAT
The DNA here is from genome assembly GCA_028453745.1 of Agapostemon virescens. Taxonomy (NCBI): domain Eukaryota; kingdom Metazoa; phylum Arthropoda; class Insecta; order Hymenoptera; family Halictidae; genus Agapostemon; species Agapostemon virescens. Next base: position 1,863,369 of record CM052091.1, on the reverse strand, counting down.
TTAGAATAATGTAATGTATGTAATGTAATGTTTTTATATGTAATACAATTATATTTAATAAAAGCATTTATATAATTTCTAATATAAATATCTAATATAATTATGTCGGTAATTATGTCATATAATTATAACCGTTATCACTTTCAATAACAAAATCAGGGTTCAAAGAATGAAAATAAAATTTGTCATTGCTATCTTCAATTTCACGGTACACTTCTTTTGGTAACTTTCTTTTTAAAATTTTAGAATATTATTTTTAAAATAGTTTAAGAAACGAAAATGCTTAATTACAGTTAAACATAATTTGTTAAAAATATTATTTCAAATTCAATGTATCTCCGAAGCTAGTCGACTTAATATAATATAAAATCAGTATGGTTCTTTGCTGTGGTAACTGAGAACAGACATACGATCGCAAAGGGTTAGATATTAGGTATTCGTAGGTGCACCCGTGAGTAATAAATTATCTGGAAAGAAGTTTTTTGTCTTTAGTTCTGTACCGATCGTTGAAGAGGAAACAAGTATTCTTTTACAGTTTTCCGTAAAGCAGCCTGTGTTCCAAATATTCTAAGAAGTATAAATTTTTTTTAATGCACTTTAATAAAATGGTGGCAGTCGTACTTTCCGAGGATTATATTCGTTATTTCATACCTTTTTATTGTCATGCGGGATTTAATGCAACGGTAACAACAAAGAAAATTGGCGATATTTATAGAGATATATTGAAGATCAAGAAGTGCCAATGTTGGTGCACGAGGTTTGCTACTGGTGATTATGACCTCTCTGACAGACTTCTAAATGGAGTCACCTGGAGTCACATTTTGCTTCACGGACCCTGGATTTCTACAAGAATGGGATTGAAAATTTGCAAAAAAGATTGTAAAATGTCCTTGATAATAATGGAGATTATACAATAGATTATAAATAAGAACTTGATTTTACTACAAAGTTCGTTTTAGATTCCAAAATAATTTATTACTTATGGGAAGCCCCAATAAATGGAAACCGTATGCTTGTTAGTTTGAGAAGATCAATGGCGAAGATCACTAGCAATAAAAAACAAGTTAGGTTTCAGTACCAGAGTCAGCGGTCAAAAGGAGGTGTCAGTGCTGAACGTAAATTAATTGATCGGACTTAACCTGAATCCTTAGGAAATTAGACAAACACCAGGTAAGAAAGTGAAGTGGAAGTTACATGTAGACCTCGACAAGAAGGAAAGTGGGCGAAAGATCGGACAGTTGTCCTTCGCGATCGGATCGTGGAACTTATCAAGTTGTTTGAGCGTTTTTTTGTGAGTGCCAATTACCGTCAAGAATAAAGTCAAAGTTTTGGAACTGTGATGTTTGCGCGTGTGGTCCTTCTGGATGTATGTTTTCAAATGATCCACAGGTAGGTTTAGTGTTCCGACGTAAAATGCGGAGATGGGGACCATCGGGCCCTCCGTGAGACCGTGGAGAGTGAGGGCCGTTGTCCCGGAGGTGGAGGTTTTAGTGGGTAGTACCCTTCAAGGTGAGTCACATACTCCCTCACAGCTTTTTAATATTTAGCGGAGGGGGTATGTAAATGCATTTCCCCCACCTCCTTAACTTTTTGGCGTACAAAAGGCTCGTTGTCAGGTTTTCGAATCAAAACTGGCTATAACGGGCCTAGCTCGTGGTACGTCGACCGAGCCAAATGTAAGGACCAAATATATCATTTAGTTTTAATCATTTGTTTGTTTTTAATTTTCCACTTGTATTTTTGTAATTTATTAAATTAACTTTTCCCAAATTGTATTTTTCTAATAGGTATGACACCCCACGTAAGTCGTGTGCGATTGGTATAACATAACCCTTCTAGTGCCAAACGACGATATATCATCGTTCGCAACACTTCCGAGAAGTGCCAACGATGATATATCGTTGCGTATCCGATAGCACCTTATTATTCGCATTGCAAGCGAACTGTACCACAAATTAATTTATAAAATGTTATAAATGTACTTTCGTTGCAAAAGGATTAAAGAAATTGATTTTGGATTTAACTTGTTCGAAAATAAGGTTTCGCTTTATGAAAGTTCTGGGGTAACTGCCGTGGGTTCGTAAACCTTAGTAAATTCGTTTAATTGCCCCAGTATTCTTTGTATAAGTATGATACTTTCGTTCGCCACTAAAAGGGTTAAGATAGATTTTCCGAGCCGTGGAATGACTCGAAGGCTCGGCAGTTCTGTTTACGTTTTGGGACCACGCTGTTGAATCTTAAATCGTAGGGCAAGGGGTTAAATATTGCGTTGTCCGGAAAGTTCGTGCCGATTTTTTTCAGGAGATTGAAACGCAACGCTTTTAAGTTTTGGTATATATTTATTAAAAATAAAAATAAATTGGCACGAAGTTTCCGAACAACCCAATATAGAGAAAAGGTAGTTTAGTTTTAAGATTTGTAGATTGCACTTTGGAATGGTCCCCTGTCGGTACGACGTGCTCTAAGTGTCATATGAATCTTGAATGGAGTTTCTTTGACACCCTGTACATTGGAAAGGGCACTTCTTTCTCACCGCAGAGATGTGTAATCGACTCGCGGACTCGATTTACGTGACGACACTGCGCAAAAGGGCGGTTGGAAGTACGCAGGTGACGATAAACATTTTAAACTCGTTCGTTAAAAGAGAAACGCTACGGTTGCAACGACTAAACGATACGGTTAACCATAAATTCTCCGATTCCTGCATTATCCAACTCGTTATCATTTTAATGTTCGGCACGGGACTGTCCGGAAGTTCGGTTGCAGCCAGATATTCCGGCAAGGTGACGAATTCATGAATATAAAGCAGTTGGACTTCAAAGTTCAATTTTGTGACCGTCGCCTGCCACAAATCTGCCAATGATCACCGACACGTTTTATTATGCAACGCCCGCGATCTTAGACCAATACGCACTTGCCTCGGACAGTCTGCCAATAAACTTCGAAATTTCTTCGTGTGTGCTTTGTTGACTTCGGAATATTAACCCTTAGCACTCTAATGGCTCCTCTGAGGCGACTCTAAAAATTGTCATACTGTTATTCAAAACAACTATTAACCCTCAGCACTCGAAGCTGTTTTAACTAGAAAACCAAAACATTTCTTCTGACCTAGGATATTTTCATTCTACATTAATTATTTCACCTTATGTATATGGATTTTTTTACTGTTACTCGTCCTAACAACCGTTCAATTTTGATCTATCTCTTAGATGTAAAGATAGCGATGTTAAAATTGTTTAAAACAATAGTGTGCCAATTTTTCGTGGCGCCTCAGACTCGCCACTCGAGTGCTAAGAGTTAAATTACAATGTTTGCATTTAAGAAATCAATAAAAATTGAAATGTTGTACGTACGAATAATAGTAATAAATTTTGTATACACGACAGGAAATTAACTATGTACAATGCAACTATTAAAGTAAAGAAATGTCTCGATTTTGGAATTAAAATTACTTGGCGTACAAAGGATTCATTTTAGGCTTTTATACCGTAGCCGTCGGAATGTAATAAAAATAAAAAATCAGCACAATAAAATTAATAAAATAATACAAAGTTTTTAATCTGAATTGAAATAAGTTCAATTAGATACGAGATAACGTATTTGGTTCGTCAGAAAACTATTTCATAACAAAAGACTTTTGATTTTGAAGAAGAAGCTTCGTTAAAAATTGACTGTTTTGCTAAAAAACTTCCTCGTACTGATATTATTAAAATGTCACAAATATTCAATATTCATAATTTCCATAAAATCACCACTTTGTTTTGTAATACATAATATAATAATAATATTTTGTGAACAGAATTTGCTAGATACTTGCTTATAATAATAAGAATAACACTTTTTAGCATATATTAATTAAATTGCATACTTTTATAATAAAGATTGATTGACTTAACTGTAAGACAGAGTAACCATTTTTAAAATCCTTAAATATTTTTATTATTTTGCATTTAACTTACTCGTCTGTGTCATAATTGCATAAAATCCGCAGTCCAAGGATAACCATTAAAGTCATTTATTATTCAAACGCATTGTTGCCGAAACAACGTGAATTGAGATGTAACAGATTAGATAATATATAGAATGTTAAATCTAGTGAATAATTATTCGAATGAGGCTTTATTTCAACGATACATAGCCGTATCGGCAATTCTTTCAGTTGTTCAGTCGAGGACCATTGTTCTTCGGTGAAACTCAATATACATGCAGCACGCGAAGAAAAAGAAGCAAAAATGAACAAAGACCAAAGCCGAACGAACATGTACCAACGGTAATGGCAAACACACACGGACATGGACAAACCCTGGCTAAACCAGATCCATTGCTTGTCGATACATCAAAGAGGAACATTCGTTTGTGCCCGTATAATGTGCACGTAACTTCATGTATATTTACGGAAACAGCTGAATGTCTACCTTCCCGCAATCGCGTGAAAATAGTCTAATCAACCGATAATAATCAAATTATAGTAAATCATGGTACAATACTCTCCTGGTTGCTAATCTCGTATTACTCGTTCTTTGCAAACGACTGTCAAAAATTAGTCAAACTATTTTCATTCTATTTGGATTTTAAGAATCTAGATTCCTATGCAGAATAAGTATTGTCTGCGACGATTGCAAAACACAAAAATTGCATAAAGAATTATTGCTTCCCCTAAAAATTCTAACACGTTGAATGTCACGGCGGTTACTGGTAACCAACACCATTGCGTTGTTTAAGAATGATTATCAACAAATTAATAGCCTTGAACATTAATTTATTACTGCCAAAATTAACCAGATTATAGTATCAAGTGAGAACTTCACTACTAAGTAACTAACAATTCTCTTGAATAACGCCGATTATTTTTGTAAATGAAACAAATGAAATTTGTTTGAAGCAAGCTTCACTCAGTATTGTACGCGTTAATGAATCACAAATAAGATAATAGATTTTGGAAATGTTTTAAATGTTTTCAAATTCCATTGACTAAACTAGAATTCACCATTTGTGCCTTTTATTATTATTAAGCGTTGAATAAAATTTCGTGCTTTACTGAGTTTCATATATTGTGATTGTATATATAGTCCAATGATGATGAATTCGCATATTTTAAACTACCGAAATGGATTTAAAAAATATGCCATTTGAATATCAAGTTTATATGTACATACATTTATATGCATTCGTAGAGTTTTGTTCATATTCAAAATATTTTCATATTTATTGTTCCTCATTGAGCAGGCAAGCGACTATCGCGTATCCATCACTGTTATTAGTATGCAATTTTGCTGCTAATACCATTAACACTGTTTTGTTCATAGAAATTCGGGGATTACAAATTCACAAGGAAAACACAAAAAAATAGCAGAAAATTTACTGAAACTTGAAAATACAAATCTACGTTGCATACTAGTATTATGTTTATCCTAACATTTACTTCATAGGAGTTAAGATACTATTGTCGTAAATTATTCAAATAAATAACAATAACCTACCACAGCAGGTCAAATGACCGTTTTCAGATTTTTTATTTTACAATTATTGAAGTTATAAAATTATTTTCACAGGAATCGATTCAATAGATCTCTTTGTTCATTTATACTTTGTAATGAAAATCGTAAAAAATCCAAATAAATTAAATCTTGATATTTTTATAAGTTTAGTGTTAACGAAAGAATGAATAATGAATAACAGTCTTGTTTTTCGAATAGATCGTACACTTTCATCCGCAATTTTACCAATCATATACAATTTCACTTTACAACAACTTCATAGTTGCATCAACTCATTCTTTCATCAAAGATTCCAGTTAATAAACTACAATCTACTACTAATAATGAATCATATTTTCATTACAGTCGATCCAAAATATGTTTGAATATCAAATTTCTTATTCTAAAAAATTGAGCACCTCTAGTCTCTAATGGTTTCATGGAAAAAAATCGTACACTAACAAACTTGCACTGGCATTTTTATAAGACAACGTACAACAGCTAATTTAAATGCTCGGTAGGTTTAGTGTTAACTTATCAGGCGTTCCTGTCTACAATAATTTAATAATGATCATAGACTATCCAATTTAACATGCACCATTAAAACCGAAGTCGTTAAAAGCGGAGGATACACTTGTGAAAATGGCGCATCGCTGTTCTTCTTGTGCTAATATAAACATTGTTGCGAAACAATGAGCCTGTTAAGGAACTTCCTCAGCAACCTCGTAAAAGGAAACAATGATCATTTCCAGTGAAATAGTTAAAGCTTACAATGGAAATTTTGTTTGTCGAAAGTAATCTCGTTGGTAACGATAATTTCGGGAACCTGAAGCGAATATTGATTATCGGCATCTTGTAATACTAAATTGCATCTTGACCTATTAACTTCACAATCACAAAGTTTTTTCGCCTACGATCCCCCATCTCTTTCGCGATTACCACTGAAATTTCACTTAATTAGTAGACTATAGTATCTAACGAGTAACCGAGTAACCAGCAACGCCGGAGAAGATATAGAAAATGGAGAGTTCGTTACCCGAAGTTTCCCAGGTTCGTACGAGCACGCGTTTCAGAAATGGAAGTGGCTGCGCCATCATAGATCTTTATCTGTGGAATTCTATGAGCACACCGCAGCTTCATCTACAGATAAAAATGCAATGTGCTTCGCGGTCCGGGACGAGCATTTTCATATCTCCGGGGAACAAGGCGTATTCAGTGGTAACAAGCTCGTCCACGAGCACGAATCTTTTCGAAAATAACCGTCCGAAAATGCATTACCGCAGCCGACTGCGGATCCAGATCATCCGCGTTAAAGGGTTACATATCTATGAGCGGTTTAAAAAATAAGAGCAATTTAGAAATTCAATGAAAACCTCGAACGAAAGCCTGGATTATACTTGGTTCCTCAAAAGTCCTGGAACGGTTGATTATTTCAGAAACAATGAATTCAGAGAAAACAATTATTCAGTTAAAAGTTTACATAAAAATGTACTTCCATTTATCGGGAACATCCTGCAGCGGCTATCTTCCGCGTTCGTCAACAGGCGGACAATTGGACAGCCTGCTGCTACCTGATCGGTCACAGATTCCTCTATATACTGCCTTTATTCTATACAGGGTGAGGCAATAACTATTGCCACCTACAATAACTCCGAAAGTACGACAGTAGTAGAACAATTTTTTAAACAAAAAATGCATGCAACAGTGGGGACTGTAATATGGTGTTAATCTTTTTTCCTAGGTGGAGTTGCTACAGAGATGTGATGGTTACCTTTGTTTTTTAAAATAAAATGCTATGTTTTGGTACCTGTTTTCTGATAACGGTTGTTGAGACGAATCTAACGATGTGCAACATTAAGGTCTTTGAAGGTCAGCAAAGGTCACTTATGACACAAAAAGCGAAAGGCTTTTTCTGATAGGCCAAGGATCCAGTTGTACTCAATTTATCACACAAACATTTAAATGTACGGCGTGTAGGGAGAGAACGTCGAAGATATCTTTCAGATACAATCGCTTAATTTAATGATACTAGTCTTACTATTCTTATCGAGTGACCTGCAGTATCGTCCAGAAGTGTTTATTTATCATTGCCAGGTTTAGTAAATACGTTGAAAAATGCCCTCAACATAATCTGGCCGGCTCGTTCGTTAAACTTATGACGCCTCTAGATTTTGGCTAGTGAAGATTGTTGAAAGACATTGTTTATACAGAGATATCAACTACGCATGAAGATAGAGCACATGATTCGATAAGTGCCGAAGTGGTAAGAAATACTATTCAATTCGTGATAACAAGATTGCAGCATTGCATTGATACCAATGACAATCACATCAAAATGACCGTTGCTGACCTTCAAAGACCTTAATGTTACATCTCGTTGGACTCGTTTCAACAACCGCTATCAGAAAACATGTACCAAAAGTATTGAATTTAAAAAAAAAACAAAGATGACCTTCACATCTTTGGAGCGACCCCATCTAGGAAAAAAAGATTAAAGCCATATTACAGCCTCTGTTGTTCCATGTATCTTTTATTTCAAAAACTTTTCTGTCTACCATACTTTAGGAATTATTGTGAGTGGCAAAAGATACTACTCCACCCTGTATATAACTACTTTTCCATATTCCAGTATTTATGACAGACCATAATCTACCACGCTAAAAGAATAAGCAATGCAAAAACCATTGCACTGCCAACTACTCTTTGGAAAGGACGAAAACAACACCATATTCACAATCAAAATGTTCAAATGACAGTGACTTGGTGTAACGTGACAGACGAAAATTAGCTTGATAAAACGACACGTGAAACCGACCCGACACGTACGTACGAAGCAATGTCAAACGATCATGAACAAAGCCTGCACATATTGTAAATAATCTATTGTATACATACCCTCCCACTCTCTTAATAATTCAATTATCAGACTTGTGAGAAAACAATTATTTTAAGAGGGAGAACTTGGTAGGTAGCCAAGTCGATGATAGTTCTTCCGTTGACGATAATTATCTGAATTACTGAACTCTGGAGGATCATGCTAACCTTGACTTTTGTCTAAATCTCGAAACATTTATCTAAAATATTTTTTCCTAAAATACATTCTTTCTGAGATAATCCTGGACTTTTGAAGGACCTTGTATATATTATACATATGTACATGCAAAGAATACCCTTATTCGAAGCTGCTGTTCAATTCTATTTCGTGAAAAAATTGTGCTAACTATTTTAAATGGGAAAGACAGCGCAACCATTTTCCATAAATTATGTTCATGCTTCGAATTTGAATACAATTTTTACTTATAGGCCAAACGATTTCAGCTTTTCAGTAAAATTACAAAAATTGGATTAGGAAACGGTGTGCAACGAAAATTCTAGATAAATTGTAGAATTTTGAATTTTTTAACATTTATTTACATAACTCTTTTATCTGAGCCGATATTGGAAGTTTAAAAAACGTATTTTGCAATCTCGAATAAGTAATAGAGATGCTGTACATTTCATGGAAATTGGTTAATGTGTTTAAAAGTAATTAACGATAAAAAGTAGTGAAAATAGCAATTTTTTTATGTAACTTCTTGAAGAATAATATATTTCCTACAATCGCATTTGATATTAATCTCTCAGTAAAATGAAACGCGATCGTAACAATTTCTGCTTCCGTTATATTGTCTAGGGTTAAAAAAATGTTATTCAGAAGATGGAAACTAGACTCCGGAACGAATAAAGCTACACATGCTTCTTTTATTGTACAACTACGCGATCGGTAGTGCCTTTAATTCGAAACAAACAAAAATCTAGTATTGACAAACCTGTTTCATATCCGGCTTCACGTTGGACGAAGAAATTCAGCCGAATTTTCTCTAGCGCAATCAATATTTTAAAAACACACGTAGCATCCAGAGATATAACAATTTACAAAAACATATTAAATCTGTATGCTTGCAATTAATGTTATCTGAACAACAGTCTTTGAAAGCTTCGCATTTTTGTTAAATATTTTGAACAAATATGATTTTGGGAGCTATGTTTCAGATTCATATCCAAACTTCTATTGATGATTGGCAGAAATCCGTATTCAATAAAAGTATTATTATTATTATTAATATATAATATAAATAACATAATATAAATAATATTATTATTAATATTATTATTATTATTAACAAAGAAACAGTGTAGACAATATAGCCTTATAATATTATTATCCTCGATATGATATTCTGTTATTTGATAATTTAAAATATGTCAACATCGCATAATTCGACATATTCCAAAATCTAGGCAGAATTATTAACAAAATAAAAACTCAAATCTGATCGATAATAAATCTCTGAAACAGGTTCAAATAACTCTGCCGAACAAATTCTAAAGGAAGTACAAGTGATTGAAAACCTGGGAAATGATAATTAAATATTTACGTCGACAAGGTGCCTATATTTATAAATGGATGTAGCACAACGTTGTAATTACCAATTTCTTGCATTTCATTATAAATTGACAATAACAACGGCCCTTGAAGATTAATCGTTTACAGAATCCATAATGTGGTTCCATAAATGGCGTGCAAGTAGAAGTTCTGCATACTTGTTTAGGTACTCTGCTACATCCCACATTCTATGTTGAAAGGTGGATTAACTAAATTTGATTAAATTTGTGCCATAAGAGGAGCTTACCCGCATTATTATATTATACTCTATGCGGTATTATGAACTCTGTTAGGTCAAAGGGAATTTTCGAGGGTGTTATTTTTGGCTGGCGATACATTCGATATCAATTTATATAGATATACATCTACTATTATTATTGTTATTGCTATATTCCTTCCTTATAATCCCTCCAAGTTATTTCGATTATTTAACCAGGAACTAGTTTCCAACCCCTTCCCTTCCCATGGTTCTTTCTGGGACATTCCCTCAGTTTTTTACTGATGTAAGTATTCACCAAACATGAAGGCCAAGACTTCCAACACTGGCGGATGCATCAAACGTTTTTACAAACTTTCGCCAATCTTAAAATGTAGAATTTAATTGTAACCGTTTTTATAGATGATTTCTTGACACCATATACATACACGTTAGCGGTAGCGTATCTCCAAAATAAATCTTAGTCAGAAAGCCCAATGCTATTTCGCTTTCAGTTGGATTACGGTAGAATCGAGGAATCCTTGTAGCCTTTCAAAGCGCAGTTTGATTATCGGATGCGTCTTTGTCGATGCTTGACGGCTCGAGGTTGTGCAGCCGCTCGATGAGACGTGTACGGCGACATGTGTTTCGAAAATTGGGATATGGGTAACCGATGACCTGGAGTCGTATGTCTCTTCAAAAATAATAATGGTACTGTTCTTGAAAGATCTAGCCACAGAGTGGGAGAGGCTCGATCCTTACCTTAGTGCTGTCAAGGAAGACGAGTGTGGCGACTCTATCTCGTATACTCTCCAACAGATGGACAGTTGGACAACTTTCCCGCTAGTACCTAATCCTCTTCTTCTTCTTCTTCTTCTTCTTCGCTCTCTCTCTCTCTCTCTCTCTCTCTCTCTCTCTCTCTCTCTCTCTCTCTCTCTCCCTCTCTCTCTATATATATAGATATTATTTTCTATTGCAGTTGACCTTGCGTGACCTTGAATGACCTTCATAATAGGTCATTGTATTCGTCTTGAAATACACTATCAGAATGTAAATAAAAAACCATACCGTTCCATTTAAAAAAACAGAGTTGACCTTCATATCTCCTTGACGTCTCTACCTATACAAAAATTAATGACATCAGATTACGAGCCCCTCGATATCAAGTAAGTTTGGTCTGATCCTTTTTTTCTATCTTCAAAAGCAAGTGAGTTATTCAGATGACCTGTTTTAGGTGCCGCACCCTGCACCATATATATATATATGGGATTTTTCTAAACCCTACAAACATATTTTGGCTGAAAGTGTTGAGGAGACAGACAGAGCCACGCAACGCACCTCGTAATTGTATTATTACTTATAACTCTTTATTGACTGATCCATACAGGATCGCGCTCACACCACATAGGATAACCACACAGGAACGAATCGAATAAGAACAAACAACGAATGCAAATCGAATGAGCACCGAATGAATAGCGAATGAGAACGAGGCCTCCATGGGACCTCCTTATATCCTAAATCACACACACAGCACACCGGATCACTTATTCCCAATCGCACCGATGGCTTCAAACGCATGAAGTGATTGATAGGATTGATAAGAAAAGAATATAAATGAAAAATAAAACTATTTTTAGTAAGCTTTATTCAAGGTTATATAAATTCACTAAAAACCAAATTTATTTACATTAAGTCATAAAAAAACGAAGTTTAAAAAGTAATGGAATTTGACCTCAAAATAAAACTCGGACAGTACACAATTTTCTTGTAGATATGCACATATGTGTTATGATATTTTTATTTGATATTAATATTTTGTTGGTAGTCTGTTATTTGCTCTTGCAGCTTTTAATCAATTCGGCATGGACCGTATTAGCTTTTCGCAATACGAAGGATTAATATTTGCCCATTCCTCTTTTAATGCTTTCTTTAAATCTTTAGCATTAGAAATAATGTGGCTTTTCAATTTTTCTTCTAAGTACGCCCATAGATGTTCGATTACATTGAAATCAGATGACTGAGCGGGAATTTCGATTACATGTGGGTAATTATAAAGTAACCATAGACGAACATTATGAGCCGGATGCTTTGGATCATTGTCCTAGTAGAAACTGTAAGAATCGGCAATACCTAACATTCCACACTATCCCTTAAATTGTTCTTCAAAATCTGTAGATATTTTGTCTGATCCATGATCCCGTCAATAATGTGGAGATTTTCTGGTCCAGCAGTTGACATGAATCCCCAAACCATTATTGAACCTTCCCTATGTTTAACAGTAGGTCGTAAATTCTTTTCCTTGTACTCCTCATTAGGTTTTCTCCAAACATAAGTTTGTCCATCGGATCGAAAAATGTTAAATTTACTCTCGTCTGTATATAAAACTGTCTTCCAAAATGAAAAATCTTTATTTTTGTACAATTTCGCGAATTGCAATCTTTTTGAACGATTTCTTTTACTTACAAATGGTTTCTCCCTAGCAACTCTCCCATTAAAATTCTTTTTTCTTAATACAATCCTCATTGTTTCTGAATTAGCTTCTTTTCCTAAATGTATTTTAGCTTTAGTAGCTAACTTCGGGACACTTAATTGTGGATTTTTTTTAATTTGTCGTACGATCCAACGCTTCTCGGATTCTGTGAAAATCTTCCGTTTACTTAGTTTTGGTTTATTTTCCACATTATTTCTGGATCTAAAGCATTTTATAATATCATGAACTGTAGAGTGACTGCGTTTCACTATTGATGCAATATTTCGTACAGAAAAACCGTCTCTAAATTGACTTATAACAAGTTCCCGGATTTCTAATGACGTTTGTTCACATTGTCTAGCCATTTTGAGAAATTAAAACAAAATTTCACAGAAACTAACGATTACCATCAACTAAAACCTACATAAAATTAAAGTATGAAAAAATAAAGGGTGATTCCCCGCGTTTCATTTGTTTTTCTCACAGGATTACCAACTGTCGGAGTTTCAGTTTGAGGCTAGTTTTCACGACTTTTAACATTTCCATTTTGTTTTGAATTATCGTAAATAATTATTGTGTTTGCTTAATAAATTTTATTTGACCTTAAGTGTAAATTATTGAAAATAATTCTGTTTTTCATTAAATTTGTTTTCTTATACTAATAATAACCTCAGAAAGTGAAAATATATAGGTCTTATATCCTGACGAACGGATACCACGTGCGACGCACTTGAAGACACGAAAACCAGGCAACCCTGCAATAAATCACGATAATCCCTCATTGACCATTTCCCACTCCTTCAGGTATATTCCTTCCGGCACACGCCTTCAAGCACACTCCTTCCATCATTTCTACAACGAATTAAAAAACACTACATTTCTCCACCTCAAACTGCCCTCAACTAATCACGACGAAACCAACAAGACTCATCAGACTATCCAAAAATCGCGAAAAATACGATCACGAAGTTGCAAAGAGACTAACACAGAAATCACGAACGAGACTAACAAGAAATCGCAATCAGACGAATACAGACACTGCGAATAGAACAGAACTCGAACCATAGAAATCGAGAATACTCCGAAGTGAAAATAAAGAAAATTGCAACCACTATAATCGTGTAATTATTACGTGACTCAAGGTGCTCAGCGACATTCCGTGTACACTGAGAAGAAGGTGTGGCATGATTCGGCACGACAAACTGGCACCGAGTCCCGCCATATGGTTAGGCTAAGTTTTGAGTGCGTCCGAGCGAATGGGTTTGATTGTATCCTGCGTGTCTGTCTCGCGATAATGTTTAGAATGGCTGACCGAATGTTTAGAGTGGATGCTCGAATTTCGAGAAGGGTGCGTGCGTCTAGTTTTAGTTTAGAGCAAAAGGATCGTGTGAAAATGAGAGAAAGAATGTCGCGAAGATGGCTGTACGAGCGGATGAATATTTGAGTTAGTAAAGGAGTTGTAGTCTAGTCCACATCGGAAACACAACGAGAACGGTGCTGCGGGCGAAGCAAGGACTGTATGTTCTCGAGCAATAAAGTCAGTGTTCCACAAGGCATCTCGCGTTTATTTCAATCCCCCACCCAACTCCACAAAAGTATCGCAGAAGTGACGCCTTCGCATACAACAACCGCCTTCCGATATCCCAGCGTTTAAAGCAGGGCTTGCTATAGTTAGCCTTTCCGACAAGTCCTCTAGTAGGCCTAGCACAAAATGCTCCCTTCCCTTTTCTCCTCTATCATCACTTTTTCAGCCGTCGCCATATCGAGCAAATTTCTAAC
>CM052091.1:1830453-1849008 GCA_028453745.1 Agapostemon virescens | reverse complement strand
TGTAAGGATGGCAGAAAAAAAGACGAGGGACCGCACCTGGATTCGAACCCGGGACCTTTGGGGTCATATCCAATCGACTACCCAGTGACCCACGGAGCCCTCCTTCTAGATCTTAATAAATACTACATTGCCTACAGTTCGGCCAATCCTGACATTTAGCCGTCCCGGCTAACCCTAAACACCTTGGTACATGTTGACGGAAATATTGGTATTTCCCGAACGTAAATGAGAACCTCTTCGCGTCACTTCCGCGTCGTTCTACTATTCAAAATTACGTCGGTCACAACACAATATACCTCAACCATGTCACTTCTAAAAAAACACCCATGTTGCTTAACAATTCCAACTAACTGTCTACACTATCTCCGTTCACTATTCCACTTCTGAATTGTAAGGATGGCAGAAAAAAAGACGAGGGACCGCACCTGGATTCGAACCCGGGACCTCTGGGGTCATAGCCAATCGACTACCCACTGACTCACGGAGCCCTCCTTCTAGATCTTAATAAATACTACATTGCCTACATAACCTACGTGAGAAATCAAAACCCCCCAGACCAAAATATGTATAGAGATTAGGAGGAATCCGGAGGGCTCTATCGATGTGTATTGAATCTGATCAGCTACAAATTTCGAGGTCCTCCTGGATTCTCTTGCTGTGGTCGGTGTACTCTTTTTCCTAAGATCCTACATTTGAGGACTCGCCCTGGTTGGGGGGGGGGGACCACCGATCGCTGCACAATGGCGCTGATAGCGTTGTTGGCGCTGATGACGATCAGAAACGACGACGAACTAAGCGAGCGTTGCAAAGATGATCGCGCGAGAGCGAAAAATATAGGATGAAGCAAAGTAAGAAACACATCTCAGAGAAGGACTACTAAGGTGATGTGCTCGAAAATGTGACGAAGTTGATGACGACGCGTGTGGACCGCGTTGAGGCCAATAAGTACAAAAAGATACAAATTAAAATACGTATGGAGATACGTATTTTTCTGGTCCTGGTCCCGCTGCGGTCCATGTGCTCTTTTTCCTGAAATACTATATACATCGTAAAATCGAATTGATACCGAACTGGGTCACATCGCCTGAAAATAAATCGACCTTGTCGGTTAACCACGATCTACAAAAACTTCGGCGAATCCAGCGACTTGGCCGCATCGAATCGGAACTCCCGAAAGGGTTTGGCGCCAGGTGTATATCGGTTTCGCGAAGGAGTAGGCGGGCGGAAGTGGGTTCCGCAGCGAACGCTTCGCGCTTAAATATTCGATAAATTTTAATTGCATTCCTTGAGTCGATAGATCGTTTCTCGTCGTAAAGCAACCAATATTACCGCCGCTAATTGCACAATAACCGTTCAGCATCCTTCTGGCAGGTTGCAACATGAGAGAGAGAGGGCCGCAAGAGGGCTTTACGACCGACGGAATTTCGTCGTCGTTAATTACAGAGCAGTGGTCGCGTTAATGCGCGAATGCGCGTACAGGGATCCGTGGAAATTGTAAACGCGCTCCTTACCGCAATGATTCTAATCCCAGGAGCGCGGATTATCATTAGTCACGTAACAAATCAGTCGACTAAGTGACCCAGCGACGGGATTTTAATTTGCATCCAACTCGCCGAACGGACCGAAGAGTAAAGGAACGCCGATGGGAAATGAAAGGGGTGGCTTGGCAACGTTACCGGAAGAAAGGAGAGAAAGAAAAGGATAAAGAAAAGCGCGCAGAGCAGCGAAGAGGAAAATTGGCGGTGTGCTATTACTACGGCGGCGGCGGTGACGGTAGCTATTGAATAACCGGATCCGGTGTAACGAAAGCAATTTATTTAAAAAAATCCAAGAATTTGATTGTGCTACTCTTCAAATTACTTCGCAACCTTCTCTGTCTACACACCGCCTCTGCACACGCGTTTTCCGCTCTTCAAAGCAGCCCTGGCTGCTGATTTTCTGTCAAAGCGCTTTGCACGCAGCCTGCTCGTTTTTTAGGTATCTTTTGTAAAAAGTGAAAACAGATTCTCTTCAAAGCATTTTTTGCACTTTTAGGGGCAGAAAAAGAGCATCCCTGCCAGCCATCAAGTTCGACGTCGCGTGTTTTTTGCGTTGGCGAGTTGAATATCTTACTAGAGGATTCGCTGAAAAACCGATGATTAGTATTTGTTACAGAAATTAGAAATTACGGAAATATATAATAAACAATCTAACAGTGATTCCAGATCGCTGAAAATTGTGCAACGGATGGGTATCGATTTAAATTAAGCATAAACGTATGTCTAAAATAATATTGCAAACCTTAGAAAAGAGTACATATTATTAAGTACAACAGACTGATCTTGTAAATATTATGGATACGAAAATTATTAGACTGCAGGTTAGTTGCATTTATAATAAAAATTACTGTTGGAAATGAAAATAAAAGTTGAAAAATACTGTTGCAATCTTTTCAGTTTATTAATATCATAACAGAAGAAATACATTTTTATTTAATTGCTGTCTCTCACAATGAAAATTAAAAACCAGATTTCGGAGTCAAGTGCAAAATAAAAACTGTCTGTGTGAATTATAACACACGAGAGTAACCTAGACATTCATTTACTTTCTTAATCAATTGAATGCATTGAAAATAATATAAAAGTATTTTTAAATTCTGTAAATGTTTCTGCTACGTTGCATTTGATCTATTCTTTCTTGTAAAGGCATAAAATCTACGGTTTAATACAGACGACAATAATGGAAAAATCAATATTAAACAAACGACTCAAAACATATAGAAATTTACCAAAAAAAAAAAAAAATCGAAGATTAAGAGTATAAAAGAAAGTAATGTAACAAAAGGCAAAAGTATGTGGAAAACTAAGTTCAACTAAATGGTTATATATGTTTATCAAACATATTGTATCACCAATTCACTTATTCTGCAGCCAGAAAAAGCCACGAAAAATCTTAAATTAAATATTCCATAAATGATATAACTCGTAGAATAGCGATTCATTTAATTGAAAATGTTATGTAAAATTAAACGTGTAACGTTTCGATACAGCGAATTAAAAAGCCAAAATTAAATGCGTCAAGTAATGTGTAGTTCTTTCATCTCGTTGGGCGTGTAGCATGTAACGTATCATCAAAATAAGCCGAGTAATTAATGCGAAGTAGGCCCTTACTTTGGAAACTAGCCCGTAGCCTCGGAGAATGAAACGCGACTTTTCTTGGAACGATCTGTCCACGTGGTGGATTCGGTAAGTACGAAAAAATTACGCTTTGATGGAAACGTTGCTTTCAAAGACATATAACTTAGCTCTGCTATGCGTGCCTAATAATTACAAGTTGGACATCTTCACTCTGATACACTTTGCAAAGATTATTTCTTGTGATTAAAAAAATGTTATCTGCATTCAATCCAGCAATATGGTTTTCTTTATAAAGATCAAAAGATTTAATATATGTACATGATAATATGCATCTTTCCTTTTTGGCACTTTACGTAAGTTTAATTATTTATGTTTCTTTATTCAGACAAAACGGAGGTGATTGATATTCATATACTATATTGTGATCCATTAAAAACCATATATTGATTTACTAATTGATTCATCAAATGTGTTTCATCTTTATTAAAATGTAAAATTTAATCAATCAATTTATTTGCATGACTAAATACAGAAATTTCAAACTTATCTTTTATTTCAAATATTTCAACTAATTTGGGAAAGATCAAGAAAATATTTGTATTTCTATGCATACAATAATGTGCAGTTTTAATTTTTCTAAACTTTTAGATTTCGTTGGAAACATTTATCTGTTACTGGTCGCTCATTTTCTCAATTTAATGAATAATCAATACAATCGAAAAACAAATGGAAAAATTTACAAATTCTCTCGTTGGAAATCAAAAGTGGCTTCTCTATACAATCAGACTCGATATTACTTTAATTAGCAAATAATAAAATTCTTCGTATTTATTTTAACTTGCAGTAAGTATGAGCAAAATATGTTCAATTGACACCAAGAACGAATAATGTATAATCCTCTGCTAATACAAAATTAAATTAAGTTCTACCCAGAATTAATAACAAAAATCTAATTTTTCCAAAATTAATTTATATAGTGTCAGTATTATGTAGATATTATATATTTTTATTAAGAGCAATAAATAAGCGAACGTTGATGCAAAGAAGTGGGTTTAAATATATCAACACCAGAACTACCAAACCAGTCATTTTGATTGGTCCCCAGTGTTTTCTTTCGCAATTATTAAAGTTATAAAAACGTTTTAATTAGAAATTTTCGGATGTACTTCTTTAATGACATACATGCTACAATAAGAATTGTATGAAATTTTAGTAGATGCAATCTTGTTATTAATACAAAGCAATGTATATCGTTGGATTTTTTGTTCGGTATTTCTAGTGTCAAAGAGAAGATTGAAGTATACGTATGAAAAGATTTAGGAAAGATGCTTTGAAATAAGTTAAAAGCATTCTTCTTCGTGGATTAAAAAATCTGAAATATCAAGGACAGCACGTCAGAATCGGATAACAGAATCCATTGTAGGTCGTCTTACACTTTCGATAAAATCAGAAGTCAGTACTTTTAACGGAACAAAAGCACAAAGAAGTATGTTACGTATAGAGCCTTCAGCAAGCGAATTTTTCAACGTAATCTAGGCAATCAAGAAAATGTCAGAGGAACTTCTTTTCCATGAGTTGGTTTTAAGGCACAAATTAGTTATCACTGACGTGTGGAAACTCAGGACGAGGAACAGGCATCGTTTTTCAATTTACCTACTGGTATAATGCTAGCGAAGTCAACGAGCCAGGGAGAATGTTTGCTAAACCTAATTTCACCTGCAAATAAAACAGTCACAGCAGGCCAGTGCTGTCGTAAATCACCGCCCTCGAATTGCTACTGCAACTTTAACAACCCCCAATGGGACTTTTGGCATAAAATATAGTTGCCGTGATAAATAATTATCGGAAAACTATTAAGATCGATCTCTTCATGAAAGACATACAGTTTTACAATACAAATTCTTTGCCTGACATCAACAGCTTCTCTGTTCCCAACAAAATACGTTTTGTAGCCACGCTTTCAGAGATTTTTCATTGTCCCATCGTGAATGTCAGTTGGCAGAAAAATGCGAGTATAATATTTTCTGATGCCCTACCTTCCTGCAAGGTTTTATCAAAATCGACATTTCTGTAGGGTCATCTGTATATTATTACGAAACATCAAACTCTTTGGAAAATTCGGGCTATCTCAAATTGTACAAAATTATTTCATACATTTTCAACGTTAAATTACGAATAATTTTAGTTTTCATTAACTTTCACAAATTGATCTCATTCTAGAAAAATGAATTCGTGAAGTCTCATTTTTAATTTTCATCTCATTGTTGTTTCATAATCTATTTGAGTTTACATGTACTTACAGACTCCGTTTTGTGGAAAATGAGAGAAAATTTCCATGAAATGAGTTTCTGATCTCCCTGCTATGAGAACTATTTTATCCTTCCAATATGGACGACGGCCGATAAAAAAATACGTGTCAAATATTTTTGAAAGAACCACTTCCTAGCAAAATTTCATCAGGTTGGACGGACGTCACTGCAGCATGTTTCCCGTCAGTCAAAATTTGATTGAAGTTGCCTCAATGGTTTGGAGGAAAATGGATTGTGAAGTTTTTCGTGAACTTTCTCAGAAATTCCATTGCGGAATCCCATAAAAATTATATAGTATGTCAGTTGTTGACAGGCATCACACGGAGTTACATATATGGATTCGTTATTGCAAATATCGCACTTGTTTAAACCGCTTTACTAACACAACATTAAACTCATTTATTTCATACACGAAGCAAAAGGTATAATTCACTTTCAAATATTTGATTTTTTTACAAGTCCTTAAAAGATAAAAAGTTTTTGAAATATGCTTTTAAATTGAATATAATTGACTAAGTTATGACAGCTTGTAATTGAACGGTGCACTACCTCTAGAGTACTTATGTAAAATATGGAATATTTTTTATTACATTTTCCTGGAAACAATACTTTTAAATTGGTTGTTGTGTTATTTCAAACGTACACAACCAATCAAATTCAAACTCAAAATTAAAACAATTATTTGTGGCAATTTTTCAGCCCGTTATAATCACATTTGCTCTAAGATGTTTTTATGTGATTCATTAACTCTTTGCACTCCAAGCAATTTTAATTCCTAACTCGAAACATTTTTCTATCCTGGAATAATTCCATTGCACGTGGTACATTTCATTTCGTGCATATTAAATTTGTTACTGTTAATCGTACGGCAATACTTCAATTTTTACTAACTTCTAAATTACAAAAATTTGTAATTTATAAATTGTTCCGAATATTAGTCTGACAATTATCAGTGTCACCTCAGAGAAACCATTGGAGTGCTAAGGGTTAAGTAAGAAATTGGAGATCTATTTTGCTTAAACATGCTGCGTGGACGGTTAGCGCTGGGCGAACTTTTATGACAGGAAGTCACTATTGTTACCCTGGGCCTTGGTTCTTTGATTTTAGATTCTTAAGGCTACGGTGTGGGCCTGTCACCGCCACATCTGGCAATCATTGCCGGCCGACCCAAGGCATAGGGGCTGCACCTCCTTCGACTCGACGAACCCTTAGACAATAAAAGGTCGAACGCTGTACAAGTGACCATTTTAGTTACGCTTTTGACACGATCGGGTGGTTCCACCACCTGATCTAAATTACTTGCAGATATGGGTGCACTTCCTGGTTCGGCAAATTTGGTCACCCCTGAAAATGCCTCCAGTATCCCCACTATCTACCCTCGATTGTTGTCACTTGTACAGCCCTCCCAGCGAATCGTAAGGCCCAGAAAACATCCATAGACTTCCGTTGGTCCATCGACTTCTTCTGAGAGAAGGGATGATCAACGGAAAGAGTAGGGACAAACCTTTATCATGGCGAACTCGTGGCAGTTGAATACTTAGACATTTAGATACATTGTACATAAGCAGGGACTTACATAGAAAAAACACATTTAGATACATAGATACTTAAAGAGACGCGATCTTGTCACGTTTCGTGTTATACATCGTACTTGTACATCACGATAGCCTCAGTCAGTACTTCGAACCTCGTGAACATTGTTATATATAGTCCTTCCTAAACAGGGAAGGTGGTCCTTCGAGAAGTTTAGTTAATCATTAAAATTTAGTCGGCACACCACGTGCAAACAGCCAAAGTCTGACGGATTGAAAAATCCATCACAGACCGCAACACTGCGAATTCAAACGTCTCAAAAAATCTTGCAAACATTTATCTTGTAAATAAAACTACCATAGATTTATACATTGAAACATCCTCTTTACAACGACTTTTTAAAAATTTATTGATTTTTTTCACTATTCTGTAGAACAAACATGGGGATAAGTTCGGTCGTGTAAATTCTCTATGGTGAAACTTGTACCATCGTAAATTGAGTGGCACATCTCTCATTCGAAGTTTGATAGAAAGCCTGAAAAAGTTATACACCAGTTTCCAATGTATAGTTATGAGAAGGAAGCTTTAATATTTAACCTCTAGTGGTTTCAATCAGGAAAAATATTTTTCAAAATTTTCACAGACCTTCATTTCTGACACACCACATCATGACAGGAAAAGTTACAATAAAATTAATGTAGGATTGTAAAACGTTTAGCTTTAAGGTGAGTTCGAATTCATTATCGTAGAATTAGTTTTTACAACTACAAGTAAAATTAGTAAAATTGTACAGTTTGAATATGAGCAAATTTTCAAGAATACGATATTTAATGTTGAAATACTTTTTGGATCCACTGCATTAGTGATTTATGGACTTCTATATTGAATAGTTTAAAAGATGAAGACAGCTGAAATATAATTAATGTGTAAACTGTGTTAAAACATAGGCAAATGTTCAATCACGTTTCATATTGCTTCGCGAATGGGTTATTATCATTAACTATGCTATAATAGAGAGTAAAATCTGCTAGGCTGTACTTCACAGAGATCCTGAATGCAACATGCTATTCGCCTCGTATACAATTTCGCGGCACTTTGAAGTTTATGACATATCGGTCGCTATTGTTAGAGACAGGCACGGTTAATCGTACATGTTAATCATAATACTCTATATATGGTAATACAAATTAAATTAGGAATGTAGAACTTACTTTATTATTACATATTGGAGAATAAAAATGGCTTATTTAAAACTCTCGAGAAAGACAATTTCACGGTACAATCTTCGCGCCAACTACTGTTTTTAAATGTGACCAAGTTGATATGTTTTTAGATTTCCAGGAATTACGAATTAAATTGAGGTGTGGAAATTAATTTAATTTCTGAATATCGGAAAACATATCGACTTGGTTACATTTGAAAAAAAAAGAAATTTGCGTTAAGATTGTACCGTGAGACTGACCGTCTCGAAAGTTTTAAACAAGCTATTCTTATTTTCCAAATGACATTATAGACGAGCGATAAAATGATCCCTCCTACGCGCAAAATGGCAGTTATTAAATGAAATCATAAACGACTGTTTGAACGTTCCATCCCGCGGATCCATCCCACGTCACCGTCATTAAACTTTATTAGTATTGCCAACGGAATCCTCTTTCATTCCGTTCACTATTTATGAGTTTCGAGGTTGATTGTAAGAAGGAATGGCACCGACGACCCAGCCACAGGACTCAAAGCCGTATAAATCTACCTTAAGTGTCAGAAAACGACCGCGAAGATGCGCTAAACACTTCGCTATGATTCATGGGGATGATATTACAACGTTGTTCCCAGTGCGTTTTAATAGTTACGTTCAGTTTGATATATTTCTGATTACCGTGCACGCTGTGGGGTGACATTAAACGTTCCGGATAGCAGTCGTTTCGGTCTCTTATTTTCAGTTTGACTGAAACATTCCCGAATTGGTTAACAACAAAACTATTAATTTTATATGAAAAGATACTGTATCATTTCAATATTTTATGAAAACTTTCTTAAATACAACAAAATACTTATCGTCAAGTAAGAAGTATTTCTTTTTAACCCTTTGCATTCGAATGTCGACTTTGAGGCGCCAGTATAGATCATGTCTGACTGCCACTGGCTATTTCTACTTGTGCATTGGTCAGAGTCGCATTAAACGCCATCTCGTAGGATCTGCAACGTTGTACAGCAAAGTCGTTTTAACTGCACGAATAATTACAGGATAACTGTCACAGTATTATTCCCACTTCTACTGAGTATACCCCTGGAAGAGCTGCAAATTTCGATTCGTGTCTATACACGATAAGTGCAACGTTTCGGACCCGAGTTAGTAGCATTTAATGCGACCTTACTGCTGAAGTGTGAATCTTTATACATTCATTCATAGTGTTCAATAATGTACAAAATATATAGAGACGTTCACATTAATCATATCGCTGTTTTATTGCGTGTTTTTTGCGTTGATAAATTAAATAAGTTAATAGAGGGTTCGTTGAAGAACCGATAATTAGTTTTTATAATGGAAATTAGAAATTACGGAAATATTATATAATAAATAATTTGACAGTGATTCCAGGTCGCTGAAAATTAGACAATAAACTGATATTATAAATATTATTAATAGGAAAATGATTGGACTGCAGATTATTTGTATATATAATAAAAATGACTATCTGAAATGACAATGCATTCATGGTGTTGAATAATTTACAAGATATATGGAGACGTTCAGATTAATCATACCGCTATTTTACTTTTTGCATAAAGACACCGAATTCAATAGATTACGTCACGTGATTGTTATAACGTGATCGACACGAACATAAAAATCAAAACTGGAATAAAATTTGACAGTTCGTTTACAGTAAGTAAATTATAAATTTGATGAACCCCGTCGCATTATTTTGTAGAATTTTAGTTAAAAGCGTAAACCGACTACATCGAAACGTAAACCCAGAATACACGATATGTAGCTGATCATCTCCTGCAAACGTCCATGAATCCCTCCGACCTATTCCGATTTTCATACCTATTTGGTTTGGGAGGTCCTGACCCCACAATAAGAGTCGCAGAAGTTCCTTCCGGTTTTGTGGTGGCCATTGGCCTGGGAATTCGGGCAACAGGTCGAGCACACACAGATTGAAAGCAACAAACACTTTGACACTAAACCCACCGAGCATTAAAATTTGGCTACTGTGCTGTTGCACGTTCCACGCACTTCGCGGGGTATCTCATTTATACAACTATTTACTTATAAATTATTAATTATTTACAGTAAAACACAATACAGACTAGCTTTATTGAATTTGCTGTCCAATGGAATCGACAGGCAGACTTCGATTACTCTCGATTGTCTGTCGGTACAACAAATCCGTGACAACCCCTATCCTCTATTATTTCATCAAGGATTGTTCATCACGAAGTACTTTTACATTGTGACGGCTTCATATGGACTGAGACCGTAACATTGCTGTTGAACGCGCGCGAATAATTGTTAAAAGTGACTCTATCAAGTTGAATTTATTCGTACGCTTCGACCATTAAGCCCTTGACCTACGATTTATAGTTAAGAGTGAAACTGAAGACATACAGAATTTTTGCGTAAATAATGTTTTATTCAATGTTTGCATGTTCAATGCAAAAGAAACGAAATATGCAGTATTGAGTACAATTTTTTAGCTGCCCAAAAAATTTTCAACGATCTTAATATCCTTATTATTTTAATACATACAATTCTTTTTGTGTAGTCGGTTTTGTTCCATAAAGCATTTATAAATAAACATTTCAGTTTTAACTAGATTTAATACTTCGTCCGTAAACCATTGGCCTTGATGGTGTGTTGAATGAGTTTAGGCATACTTAAGACTATATTTTCGCAGTATTGTGGAGTAATTAAGTACCATTGTTCCTGCACTCTTCCCCACAAATCGTTTATTATCGCTGGAGGAGCATTATAATCATTCGCTAGTTTCGTTTTTAAATATGCCCAGACATTCTCAATAGAATTTAAGTCTGGGTTTTGAACAGGCCATGCTATCGTTTGAAATGGTGTTGATCATCGAGCCACTTTTTCACATTTCTAGCAAAATATGCGGTGGCATTGTCATGTTGGAAAACAACTTAATATTCGGGTACTGGCATATTGTCAACCGTGTCTAGCAGATTCTCTTCTAAAACGTTCTTGTAAGTGTACTGATTCACCGTGCTATCAATTCGATACAGTCAAATTTAACTGTCTATTTAACACGGCGTGGTTTAAGTAAGTCACCTTTTCTTTTCCAACACTACGACCATGCGACAAAATTCGATTAATTTTACACTGATTTGAAAAGATTACGTTCTTCCATTGTACAATGTTCCACCTTATATATATTTTTGCAAAGCTCAAACGGGCTTTTATATTCTTCTTCGAAAGAGCAGGTTTCTTTTTCTCTCTATTGATATAAAATTAGCTTCTTTTAGTGCTTTTCCAGCAGTCAATTTGCTTATTTTCTTTCTAACATCGCTTTCCAACAGCTTTGCAGCCATTGATGCCGTCGTCGCGACTTCTGAAGTAATATACTTTGTTATTCGTCGCTTGTCTTAACAAGCGTATTTCCGTATTTCATGCACTACTGCCTGACTAACAGCAAACCTTCTAGCAACTTTTCGTGTCGATAAGCCAGATTTTAACTTGGAAATGATATTATCCTTTACAGTTTTAGATAATGACTTCATGACAGAATGTCAATACGTATCACTCCACAAACGCTAATGAACCAACTATTAGGTAAATCGGAAAGTTCCGTCCGTTTTTTTACAAAAAGTAAAGCTTTATTCATGAAAGAAAATGAAAAAGTACGTTAATCAAAATATTGTCCATCGTTAGCGATGACTTTTTCCCATCTTTCTGGCAGCAAGCGAATTCCGCGTCGAAAGAATGATTCATCTTTGGAGGTTATCCAGGCGGAGATCCATTTTTCGAGATCTTCGTACGAATTAAATCGTTCTTCAGCAAGTGCGTGTGCCATTGACCGAAACAAGTGGTAGTCAGATGGGGCACAGTCTGGTGAATAAGCCGCATGTGATAGCACTTCCCAGCGAAGTGCTTCTATCGTTTCCTTGACAATTTTTGAGACGTGAGGCCGAGCATTATCATGCAGCAAAATCACCTTACGCTGTCTCGTTTCATATTGTGGTCGTTTTTCGTGCAATGCTCGACTCAAACGGATAATTTGTTGTCGGTAGAGATCTCCTGTGACTGTTTGACCAGTTTTTAGCAGTTCATAGTATACCACACCTTCCTAATCCCACCAAATGCAGAGTAAAGCCTTTTTCCGTGGATATTCCGCTTTGGCGTCGATGTTGAGGGTTGGCCAGGATCACAAATGGTTTTTCGATGTTTAGGATTGTCAAAATAAATCCATTTTTCATCCCCAGTGATGAGACGATGGAGAAACCCCTTTCTTTGTTGCCTAGCAAGCAAAATTTCGCAGATGGTTTTCCGCCTTTCAATGTCTCTTGGCTTGAGTTCATATGGGACCCACTTTCCTTCCTTGTAGACCTTCCCTAAGGCTTTTAAACGGTCGGAAATGACAGATTGAGTACAATTTAACGCTTCTGCAATTTGTTTTTGCGTTTGACATGGATCTTCATTCACCAATGTCTGCAATTCTTCGTCTTCGAATACTCGTGGCCGTCTAGAACGCTCTTTGTCCTCCAAAGAAAAATCACCATTTTTAATACGTCGAAACCACTCTCTACATGTTTTATCGGAAACAGCATTATCGCCATAAACGTCTAAAATCATTCGATGAGCTTCAGCTGCCGTTTTCTTCCAATTGAAACAAAAGACTAACACTTCGCGCAAATAACGCTTATTCGGCTCAAATTCCGACATCTTCAATGTAGAAAAAAACGAAGTTATTGATGCAAGCGTAAATTGTTGTGTACTGAGTTTTATTAACAGATGTTCAAACTAAAAAGTTAGCCTTACTTTAGAGGTTATAGTTACCCACAGTTCGAGCTACGGCTACTCGACGCTAGATGGACAGAACATTCCGATTAACCTAATACTAGAATACTTCCGACAATAATAGCAATAGTAGCAATAACAATTCTAATGCGCGGTACAAAACAAACTACACAAAAACAATTTGTATGTATCAAAATAATGAGAATATTACGATGGTTGAAAATTTTTTGGATAGTTAAAACATAATACCTAATGCTGTATATTTCGTTTCTTTTGTATTCTACATGCAAACAATATATAAAATATTATTTACGGAAAAATTCTGTACGTGTGTTCAGTTTTGCTCTTAACTGTAAATCGTAGGTCAAGGGCTTCATGGTCGAGGCGTACGAATAAATTCAACTCGATAGAGTCACTTTAACAATTATTCGCACGCGCTCAACAGCAACGTTACAGTGGCAGTCCACATGAAGTCGTCACAATGTAAAATTACTTCGTGATGAACAATCTTTAGTGTAACTGTATTTCCTGATAACAGTGACTAGATTTTGTTTATCCTCTGCGAAACGACGAAAAGAAAAGTGAAATTTGTAGTTGCCACGTGCGTAGCTATTTTCCTCCGATTGTATGCGATCAGAAATTACATAGAATGTTATTTCGCTTTAAAGAAAATTAAGGAAACACATGTTTAAAAGATTCTGTTCGAAATCTTGATCACGAGTCTGACTCGTTATTGTAGGACAAGGGCTCAATTTAGTAATGCTCGAATATTTAGGAGTGGTGCCAATGGTTTAACAAAAACACACAACCTGTTTGATAATAAGGTTAGACTTTACTAGTCTCAAGTACCAATTTTAACATTTAAAATTACTGTTACAAACGAGCGAGTGCAAGTTGAATGGAATTGTTTCAGTGATGGTTGAATTTGGAATTTAATGAGTGCGGAAAAATATGCGGTATTAATACAAAATGTGGTGCAGACTAGCGCATCCATCAGGGTTGACGATGGCTTGGTCGAGCGGCGCGATCGCAGGTAGTTGTCCGGGGTTCTTCCTTATGCTTGATTGCAAGATGTTGGTTATGGGGAAGGTTTCGATGGTTTATAAAAGGGGAAAAGTACGAATGCCTTGTCTTAAAATATACCGGATGCCTAAATTAAATCTACGGAAAAAGTTCTATGTTTACTGTATATCTAAATGTTGCTACGACGTAACAATTGCCCTACCATATTGAAGGTAAGATTTAATTTATTGGTACAATTTTTATTACAATATGTGATTGAATAACAGAATCTATAGAATCGATTCTTATGAAAGCAATTATATATTTTCAATCATTTCGGAATTAAAAATCTGAAAAGGGCGATTTGACTGTTTTTGATAGGTTTAGTATTAACCCTTAGCGCTTCAATGTTCCCTCTATGACAATATTAAAAATTGTCATACTGTTATTTACAACAATTTTTACGTCACTATATTTGCATTTAAGAAATCGGTAACAATTGAAGCGTTGCACGGATGAGCAATAGTAATAAATGTTATATGCGCGATAGGAAATAAACCATGTACAGTTAAAATACCCTAGGTCGGAAAATGTATCGATTTTTTAATTAAAAAGCATTTGGAGTGCAAAGGGTCAAATTACGACTTAGAAAAATACATCTGCCTTTCTGGGAAGCTTGTCACCGAATCCTCGGGCCCGTATGTCCCTCAGTGAACAATTAAGATGCATCGACCTACGCTAACAATGCTGGTAGCAAGATTAGAGTTGCACAGCGGTGGCCTAAGTGTCCTTTGATACAAAAAAAAAACAGGAAACAAATTTACCAGGAAATTCTCCGACATTTAATCGACGGGGTAATATTTTTAGTCACTGACCCCTACGCAGACCAATTTACCGAACCGTAAATGCACGTTATTTGCAAACAGCAATAATAATTTGATTCTTCTGAACCGAGAGACAGAGCATAACGCTGCGCGAGTATATAAAAGCTTTTATCAAAATTCGACTGCGCAAATACGACAAAGGGTTGGCTGAATATTTTGATACGCGCATATTTTGTGTATCTCGCCGATGAATAATTAATTATGCAAAGTAAATTTTCATTTACCCTGCACGTTTAATCATTATTTATAGCATTGCAGTTTTTTTTTACAGGACACCGGAGTACCGCGGAGAGCGTAATATGTTAATGGATCCGCGGCATCCTGATTAATTGCGTTTTATATCATTAATTCGATCAAGCAATGTCGAAACAGTATTCGACATTTAAACAATATCGCATTATCAAATCTCCAACGTGTTCTGCCGCGTACCGTTCAATGATTTAAATTGTGGATTGATTTACAGATGGCAGGATTCTGCGTCGTCCCCCTTCATATAATGCGAAATAATAAATAATTCCGTAAACGCATCATTCATTACGGTACACGGATTGTTCGACTGCAGGTGGGAGAAAATTCAAGGGGTGGTTCTCCATGACAATATAAAGCGAAAATTATTTCGCGACAAGCGATTTCAGATCGATTTTTTAGTTATTAACGATCAAAAGTCTGCCTGAAATACTGCAATACGATCAACAAAGGTATACATTGCTGGCTTCATAGCCGCGTGCGACAGTCACGTATCAAGTGACAGATACATGCATACCGTGGCCGTCTGTTGGGATGCGTACTGGGATGCTGCACTGGAACTAGGTTACAATCTCGCACGATAATCCTGAAAACGTTATCGGTACAGTAAAGTCGCGTTAAATGCCACCACCTCGGATCCAAGGTTCCGAACGTTGCACCTATCGTGTATACAGGAAACGAAAAAATCAGCTCCTCGAGGGGTATATATCGCAGTAGTGGGGGCAATACTGTGACAGTTACCTCGTAACTGTTTGAAATATTAAAACAACTTTATTGTTTAATATTTTATCTTCGAGCTTATTTACAATAAGAACTGCACAATGTCTGCATACATTAATTGAGCCGTTTATTTTTAAAGTGGCGTAAGTCCATTTTAAAAAAAAATCGAGTCAACTACAATAATAGTTACATTTTTACAAGATCTTTTCATTCTGAGACAACTTGTTACTAATATATTTAAAATTGTTAAGATTTTGTAACACGAAAATTTGTTGGTTAATAAAACGATGAAAAGGTTTATTTTGAAAGTGGCGTAAGTCCCATTGTGAAAGTTTCAAATGGATATGGAAAATAATTATGCAGTAAAATTTTATGAGATCCCAGCTTTATGTTTAATTATCAATGTAATAGTCGAATTATCAATGTCCAATGAATTTGTTTTAAACAACGGAACAGTGCCTGTCCACAGAAAATGCGATTTTTAAAAGGCTAAAAAATACTGACGGTGACAGAGTAAATTGGTTTGAAGTATGTTGGATGAGATTTTTGAGAAGTGATTCGTATAAGTTATTCTATGAAACGACAATGAACGAGGATGCACCACTCAAAACATTGGATTTACTACCGTAACGGGGAAGACCGAAAAACTTTAATAATATCCAATTGTCCACAAACTTAAAATATAAGGACTTAATGGATTTATTACATTATATACCACCTGCACACCACAGTTATTTTAAATCCCTCCCGCGTACACAAACTAGAGAAGACTGAATAATAATTAATAAAACTATATTAATTTTAATGTAAAAATTATTTAACAAAGATGAAAGTTGAATATTTTTTTGATTTTATAACACAAAAGTGTATACATTTATTTTAATTTGAAGGGAAATTTAGTTTTCCTATAGACTTGTGGTTTCTTAAGAATTGAAAACGTCGTTTCATTGAGTTTGAAAATGGCGTAAGTCCATTCATAGCCATCAAAAACATATTATTTCTTCAATAATGTTAATTATGCTATTTGGGATGATAAATTTGACATCTTTAGAAACCCAAAAACATTATTCTAGTATGTTATCTGTTACCCATATTTTTAAATTTAATCTTTTACTTTCAAAATAAACGGCTCAATTGTTGTTATTTTTATAAGGCAACATATACTTGTTACTTTTATGATATAGATTCAGTGTTACTTTCATTTATTCTTCATTCCATTTTAAATTGGTGTGCATCAAATGGAAACTAATTCTGTGAGATTCCGGTTCGCATATCGTATATGTGCAGTTTTTGAAATTACTTGCACTTGTGAGGATTCCATTCAGCGTTTATGGATGCTATGAATATACATAAACAATTTTATCGCGATCAAGTGTTAATTATTTATGCAAGCTTGAATTTAATTTCACAGTAGTCGTAATTTTCTACTCAATAATTTCATAGGGCGGTCATTAGAAACGTCCTTGTAAATTTTAACGAGAAGGCAGGATTAATGTTGTCTAACGATTGAAATGTTAATCCATACAACATTTCCACCTCGCTGGGTTAGAGCACTTTAGCCGGATTTTTGTTAATAATTAATACCTTACTGACCGGCGATTATTTCATGAAAACTTTTCAACCGATTTTTCAATGCTGGCAGGAATTTTTATTAAGAATCCCCAAGGGATTTTCAGTAACGTTATCTAATAATTTTGTTACAAACTACAATGTAAAAGTAGTTTTTTAAGTTTCATTCTGTTAAGTGCAATTATTGAAAGTCCTATTAACAGGCTTTCGGTCGGTGAAGTGTTAAGAAACAATGACGAAGCAACAATTAATTTATTCTTCATTCCCGTCTTTTATTACCACGAAGTACCACCCTTTAAATTTCCTCCCACCTGCAGTCGAACATCCTGTATGTATTTTAGTAATCGATATTACTACCTTTTTCACTCAACAGTTGGTATAAAGTAAATTAATAAAGCAGAAACTGGAAAAAGGTCGCTCTGCCGAACGCGCGTATGTTTATGTCATTAAGCAGAGTCGCAATTTTGCGAGTAATTATTAACATACGCTACCAATATTTCCACCCGTACATCAATTACACCCCCTCCGCCCTTGATCAAATTCATTAATTATGAAATTACCGTTTCATAAGAGCCTGTCGACCTTTAAACAACAACGATTTCAAACTCGTTCTACTTCGTTCGTTATGAACATATTGAAGCGCCCCATTTCAACGAATCACGTTCACGTACCTGGTACGTGATCGATTTAGCAGGTTTTATTAATTCTGATCGTCCGCCCACTCCACCCATATCCACTCACCCTCCACCCTTTGCTCGTGTCTTACGAGCTTGTTGCACGTGATCGAGGAACCTATAATTTCACGGAACGCGATTGGTCATTTGCGAAACGAAATTTCTTCTTACGTAAACCGTGTGATAAATCTCGCCCCTCTTATTTGTGCACACGGCTCGCGAATTTCAGTTGTTATTTACCTTGCAGCCGGGAGCCGTATATATCTATACATTGCGGCAATGATTAATATCGGTCCCAGCTAGTTAACGTATCGCCGGTGGAACAGTAAGAATAATTGGAGCAGCGCGCGTTCGTATTTACAGACACACCCGGGCGCACAGTTCGAAATTATTTGTCGATTTCGTGCAAAATTGCATCGCGTAATCAATTTACTTCTAGCTCGAAGCTAACATTCTTAATAACAGTTAAACACGTAAACTGTGAACGGGTCGCCGGAATTCCATCTGAAATTTCAAATTATTAGT
>CM052091.1:1811902-1829953 GCA_028453745.1 Agapostemon virescens | reverse complement strand
CGTCTCCTTAAGCAATCTTCTTCTAAAGAAATTGTTAAAAACCATCACAATAATAGGAATAACAATTCCAAAACATTATATCGTTCATTCTTCTTGTATAAATTACTTTTCCTCTAAAGAAATTGTTAAAAACCATCACAATGATAGGAATAACAATTCCAAATCATTCTGTCGTTTATTCTTTTTCTATAAATTATTTTTCTTCTAATAAATTGTTAAAAAACATCACAATAATAGGAATAACAATTCCAAATCATTCTATCGTTTATTCTTCTCCTATAAATTAGTTTTCCTCGAAAGAAATGGTTAAAAACCATCACATTATTTCTCCTGTAAAGGAATTGTTGAAAACAACCTCAATAATAGGAATAACAATTCCAAATAATTCTATCGTTTATTCATCTTCTATAAATTATTCTTCCTCTAAAGTACTGATTACAGATCACTTCTTTAGAATGATAATAATGGATAACTTGCTAGTTTTAATTACTTTGAATTACGGAACGTCTGTAGACCCTGTCGCCGTTTTCTCGTGTACACGATGCAGGACATTGTATCGACAATGAGCCTACTCTAGCTCTGACGAAATCGAGAGTAACGAAATCAGGTTTTCTCAAGGCAATTTACACAAAGATAGCAAGATATTCGGTCCTCTATACATATAGCTAGTCCTCTTTCCCGTTCTTTGACGTCATTTGCTCTGAAACGACGCGACGTTTCCAGGAAAATCTAGAGCGCTTCTAGAACGTAGAGCGTTTATTGCACATTTCTGTGATAGACATGCTAATCACACACTACGAATTTTAACACTAGAACTTCCAAACCAGAGATTTTGACTGGTCCCTAGTCCTTTATTTCGCAATTACTGTAGTTATAAAAATGTTTTCATCCGAAATTTTTGGATGTACTTCTTTAATAACGTACATGTTACAATAAGAATTATATGAAGTTTTAATACATGCAGTCCCCTTATTATTACAAAGCAATGTATATTGTTGGATTTATTGTTCGGTGTTTCTAGTGTTAATCTCATTATTATATATACTTCATTATTACTAGATTAAGTAATAGTTTATATTATTATATAATATAGTAGTAGATTATTACTAGATTAAGTAGATTATTATATTAAGACTATATTATTACTATAGTCATTACATGATTTTCCACATGAAAATATAAAATCGGTGTCCCATTTTCGAATCTTTCGCTTTATTACGTCCACCAACTAATTTGACCTAACCTAATCATTGATTTTAGTTAGATAATTAAACTTACGCACAATCACAATTAAATTATTCCATAAATTATAATTATACATTACGTCATTTCCATTAATTAAAATTTGAATGTTATTCGTTATTCAGGTTTTTATTCGAGTAAATTACCAAAATTATATTCCTATTATGTTATTCGTGATTGTAATTGACATACTGTTACAGAGTATTGTATAATTCAATAACGAATTCAGAAATATTCATTTATGGTAAACGAATGAGCAAGGCAATACGCAATGGAAAAGCACGTATAAATTATAGTGAAGGAAAATGCCTACGCATAGATAAATTCAATCTATCTGAACAGAAAGAAATTACTACTGTAGCGCGAATACGTTTAAAATATAATTTGTACAGCGAATACATTTAAAATATAATTTGTACAGCTAGTAAGTAAGACATACGAATCTCGCGTCCACCGCGCGCCGAGCGCTCGCAGGTACGGTTGTAAAACCCCTCCTCGCGCTCGGTCATACGCACCCCTGATTGGACGGAGGTAGCGTTAAACTTAGTATAAATACTGGCCCAAACGGCCCAAAAAGTCAGGCATTTGGCAACTCCTTGACCAGACCTGCCGGACCTTCGCGGACCAGGCTATCTGACTCTACCACCTTCCTCTCAGACCAGCCGGACCTTCGTGGACCAGGCTCTTCCCGTCGGGAGCCATCCTTTTTCTCAAATCTGAACCTCCTCCGAAGTCCACCAAATAACTCACACCACACCCTAGCCGTGCCTCTGCGACGTAAAAAACAATCGAGCAAGGCGTAACGCTTACAATTGGCGCCCAACGTGGGCCCCGAGAAAGACGTAAGGCTTACACTACACTATATTTGCTTCGTTTATTGAGTTTCATTAAGAAAGGTACGCTGTACAGACATGAAAGATAAATATTAACATTTGTGTCTCATTTCTTTATAGTTCCGTGATGTACTTTAATTATACTAAATTTCAATTACATCGTATTTGAATTACGTTATCCATAAAATATAATGTTAATTAGTAATTTCAGTAATTGTAAGAGATTTAAAGAAATTGTATTCCTTATACAAATTGTAACACTTTAATTGCCAAACCAACGACCACAAAAATTCTATAAAATCAAGGTAATTTATTTTATGAAGTAACAATTGAAAGTTTTAAATGCTCGATTCATAGTAGTCCTTCAAACTTCCTATATTCTTATATTCTTATCTTATATGATCCAGATCTCAACTTAATTTGATGCAATAAATATATTAACGTACAAATTTATTTGAAAATATAGACTAATCATTATGTCATTCATATGGTGGTAATACGACAGTCAAAGTGTTAACTATGTACTTATCGATGGAAATTAAAATAGTTTGTACATACTCGTTTCAAATTAGTATATAAAAATATCAAAATATTGGAAAATTAGAAGTAACGAGTACTACATTCGTAACCCATGAAGTCTCAGACACATATTAACGCTTTACCTACTGGCGATTATTTCAAAATCTTTTAAATTCATAATCTATCACTGAAAACTTATTAATGGATCCCTCAACGACGACAGCAATTTTTATTGCGAATCAACAAGGCCTCCTAAGTAACGTTATTTAGTAATTTCGTTACAAATTACAATGTAAAAGCAGTTTTTTAAACCTCATTTTGTTACGGGGCAATTATTCAAAATCCTATTAATAGGCTTCCGGTCGGTAAAGTGTTAAGATAAAGGGTTCACGTGCTCTGTGTAATAGGTCTTTCATCTCCGGGCCTATTTTCTCATTATTTTAGACAATTTAAAGGTCCGAAGAAATTCTGCGGAACTTACCATATGAAATTGTTTTATTGTGAATGAGGTTTAGATGAAGATCATGCAATAAAAGAGAAATTATAGAATAAATGCAGTACACAATGATAGAGGATCTTGTATAGAATGAATGAGATAAGAGATGCAATGAGAGAAAGTCTTACAGATGACAATTATTGTACAGAATGAATGTAGTATGGCGGTTCCACTTCCTACACTTGCCACCAGATGGACAATAGGTCGACTTTCCCGCTAGTACCTGATCTGCCTCTGATTCATATATGAGCCGTTCACTGCACAAATCGATTAACTTCACTTTTTGAAAAATCTTAAATTTAAGTACCAAAGCATTTAGTATAGTCATAACTTTTATATCTATAATAACTTTTCCTAATAATTAAAATTAACATTATTAAACGACAAAAATTGTTGGCCACTGAATAATAAATAATTTATTTGAGAGGCCACTTTAATTAACTCCGTACTCTAATGTAAATCATTGCCATAATGCAACTCAAATGCACTAGCAAGCGCCGAATGATAACGGTGAATTTTTTAGTGCCATCTTATAAAAATTAAAGTAAAATAAATTAGTCAGTCATAGTTTAATTGTCCCAGAATCATGTATTTGTGAAGTCAAATTAATTATTATTAAGAATAAAGTTTAATTGGTATAATTTTAACTTCCACTGTCTACTTTACCAGTCTTACACGGATTACATATTTTTTCAGCCTTTTCAACATCACTTCCAGATCATATATTGGTTAAATTATTATAAACAATTATTTCAATTTGTTAGTGATTTTAAAAAAAATAAAATTATACCTTTATAATCGAAATGAGCGAAACTAATAATAATGTGGATTCAGAATTTAATACCATTAATATAAGGAAATCTGTAGCAGGTAGACTACAAAGTTTGATCAGCTTTATTACATCCTGAACGTAGAACTTTTACAAGGGATGAAAGGAGAGCTATGATGGATCTGTTGAAATTTATTCTTCCTATTAAACATGATTACTATAAAGCCTTGAGAACAAATTAAAGTGACGAGTCCTCGCATACAGCTGATAAAGAAGACATCATTTATATTGCCGAAGAATTAATTACAAATAACAATATATTACAACAGAACCATTAATATTCATTTTTATGAAAAATCTGTAATAAAAATATTGAATAATTCACTTTTTCTTTGATAACAGAACTTAAAAATTTAAACACTGAATTTAAATTTATTACTTTTTTCATTTGCCAAATCGATTAGCTCCACTAATCACGTAAAAATTGTAACATTACTGACGATAACTTTTTGTCTATTCTTTATTATTAATTTTATATACTGTTAGATGAAATCTACATCTGTATTTATATATTCTACAGTATTTATTTAAGTTTATATTATATAGAGAATTTTTTTAAAATTCACATTATTTCATCGTATTTCTCCACTTTTTGTTTTATGGAGTTAATCGATTTGTGCAATGAACGTCTCAAATACAGGCTGTTCGGTAACTGGTGGTACAAACGAAAAGGGGTGATTTTACATGAAAAATTAAGTCAAAAATATAGAATAAAAATTTTTCGTTTGAGGGTTTGTTTTCGAGAAAATTGACTTTGAATTTTCGCTCGGTACACGTGCACTTCATCGTGTCTCGCTATAACGGATCTCACTGTGACTATTGTTTCGATGGAAGTTTATGTTGATAAACACTTCCAGTGTCACGGAAATGTTTATTATAACTGTCATCTTATTATCTTACCTTTACCGTTAAACACCATCAGTATCTATTAGTCTGCCATCATGTCTACATACAGCAATCGGGAATATACTAATTATTATTACATACACCGGTATCCCAATCGTCGAAATCCCGACAGACGAGTTATTCAAAGAGCAGAACGCACCTTCGGCGAGTATGGTTCTTTTGAACAACTCCAGCGGCATTGTGGTCGTCGATGACCCATTAGTGTTAATGTTGAAGAGTAAATATTAAGTAACGTGTTGCAAAGTCCTGAAATAAGTACAAGAAAGTTGCGAGCAATTAAAAGAAGAGATTATTGTAGCCTTTTATAGATTTAAACAACAGAATACGTTAAAGAGCGTTCATAGAAATTTAATTAGAAGAGCAGAATTATGTATTCGGCAGAATGGGTAATCTTTTCAGCAATTTCTGTAATAATATACTTTATGATTACTTCAACATGTTATTTCATTACGTGTTCCCAATTTTTCGTTCTAATAAAAACGAACGTAAACTGCGATAATATCTATCGAGACAATGATCTACAGTGAGATCCGTTATAGCGAAACATGATCAAGTGCACGCGTACCGAGCGAAAATTCAAAATCGATTTTCTCGAAAACAAAGCCTCAAATGAAAAATTTTTATTTTATATTTTCGACTTATTTTTGCATGTACAATCACCCCCTTCTTGCTTGTACCACCAGTTACCGAACACTCTGTATATGGTATATCGTCCTTAACCCCTTGCCCTACGATAACAAGTCAGACTCGTGATCAAGATTTTGAACTGAATCTCCTAAACATGTATTTCCTTGATTTTCTTTAAACGGAAATAACATTTTATTTAATTATTGATCGTATGATTGGAGAATAGCTAGGCACACAGTAACTATAAATTTGTCTTTTCTTTTTGTCGTTCTGTGAAGGACGAAGAAGTCTAGTCACTGATATTGTAAAATAAGTGGTAGGCGAAAGGGTTAACCGCCTTCCAATGTCCCAGCGTCTAAGACAGGGCGGGCCTTGCTAGGTAGCTTTAGCGACGAGTCCTCTAGAAAGCTCAGGACGAAACACTCCCTTCCCTTTCTACTCCCCTCCATATTTTCAGCTGCCGTCACAATAGCATGCGATAAGAGAAAGTATCTTGCAAATGAAAATAATAGTTGAATTTAAAAATTATTGATTTTTGCATTACTGCCCTGTTAATTGAGAATTCGTTCTGATCATTATGTTTTACTAAATATTTATTATTTCGAACATATCATAGTCTCTGATTTAATATGAAATTATTAAATCAGTGAAATATATAATCTTTTCGCAACAGGAAAATAAGTTCGACGAATAATCGTAAAGAAATTGGAATTTATTTGAAATTTGTAATGCGACCTTCATACACGAACAATTTACATAGAAAAATGCTGAGATAATCCACTTATGCGCAGACAATAATCGAAAGAAGAGTCAAAGGCGAGAGGGGGGATACAAAGGAGACGAAGGGTAATCGTGAAGAAACTTTTGTATAACCGATCCAAGAATATAACATATATATATATATATAAAGAGAGAGAGAGAGAGAGAGAGTGAGAAAAGAGAAAGAGAGCAGGGAAAGAGAATCTCGAAATTGAAAGAAATTGGAATAAGCCATGCAGCGTCCGTCGCTGCAACCCGTTCAGCCGAGACTTGCGGGATAAGAGCACTGTTTGCGCTCCGCGTGACGATAATTTTCTCAATTTCCTACGATCACGAAGTTCTCACTCAATCGGGAACGTGTGCACAGATGGTCGAGCAAACTGTTTAGAGCAAGAGCCGAGATTCCGTTGTCGACAGGTTCGATTCTCGCCACGTGACCAATTTCGGTCTTTATTAATTCTCAGCCAGTACCGTGTCCTGTTCGTTGACGATCCCGAAGGTTCCCGCTCGGAGAAGAAGGGGGAAACTGTGAGTCGTTTGTTACCGGCCGTATTTTCGTTTTACGTAAAACGCCAGAGATTGCGGCCGTGCCATTGGATTGAAATATGCACACAACGTGCCACGCATACAACGGGAGAGCGCGAGCGCGAGCGCGACCGACACGGAAAACAAAATCACCACGACAATTCGCGGCACGTTTCTCGCGCTAAAAGTGTCAACCGCGTTGAATTTATAGTGTTTTTACTTGGCCAGAAATTGAAGCGAAGTAAACAAAGAAGACTATGCCCTCGCTAACCGAGACTACGTTGTAATAATGTTGCAAGTAACGGCATATCGTCGACAACGCATAGTACCACGAAATCGTACCACCATGTTACGTTGCTGTTAGTTCCTCTGTAACAAGTGGGTTGTGGTCTGTGGTGAACGTTTTAATCTTGCAGACTTTGTATTTATTCTAACTACTTTTCATAAAGTCACTTTCCCTTGCCCAGGAAGGAATATGTTGTACGAATTTGGTTGAAGGTGTATATAACAAATTCGCGAGAAGGGGTTTGTAAGTACAACATATGATTGTGGCGAGTCTCTAACTGTCGAAAATGAGAAGAGCCCTAATTCAAGAATAGTAGCATTTATTGGGATTTTTATTATTATACTATTAACGGGTCGCCGCCGTTTGAAATCAGCCCAACCAGTAAGCTATGGCAGCTAATGTCAGATGTAAGACGTCACATCGTAACGTTGCGCATCTGTCAACAACGTAACCTCGAAATAGTAGTGTATCAGCGTCGTATATTTTCTTCGTGCAAAAATGTCAAGTTTTGAGCCGAATAAACGTCATTTGCGGAAGTTCCGATTTGCTTCTTTAATTTGAAGAAATCTGCAGCTGAGTCGCATCAACTGCTTGTCGAAGCATATGGTAAGGCTGCACTAAGCGAGAGGAGCTGTAACGAGTGGTTTCAAAAGTTTAAGAACAGTGAACTCAATGTCGAAGACAAAGAACGTAGTGGAAGGACGAAAGTGTACGAAGACGCGGAATTGGAAACATTATTGAATGAAACGTGTCAAACGCAAGAAGAACTTGCACTTGCATTGTCAGTGACTCAACAAGTGAATTTACATAGTTCAAAATCATTGGGAATGTTTCAAAAGCAAGGAAATTGGGTTCCATATGAACTGACGCCGAGAAACATTGAACACCGATTGTCTACATGGGAAATGCTGCTTGCCAGGCATCGGTCAAAGCCTACTTGGGAACACTTAATTACAAAGTTCTATCCCACCCGCCGTATTCACTAGACGTTGTATCAAAAATAGTTTATAATTTGAATCTCACGTTTTCCGTTTGCTCGACTCTCTGCCTCACGTATGCTCAGGTCAGGCCATAAAAGCCAGGAGTCCGCTGACCATTTGGCGATGCCCTATATAATGTCCTTTTTCCACGTTTTAGCTAGTATCCGTAAAACTGTCTTCACCCGCGCAACATCTTTCCCATTTCCATTTTTGCCTCCGCCTTATTGTATTTTACTTGCATTAATAAACAGTCA
Source organism: Agapostemon virescens (assembly GCA_028453745.1). Lineage (NCBI taxonomy): Eukaryota > Metazoa > Arthropoda > Insecta > Hymenoptera > Halictidae > Agapostemon > Agapostemon virescens. Next base: position 1,821,697 of record CM052091.1, on the reverse strand, counting down.
TTTCTCCGAAAGTCAATTGAGTTAAATCTTTATTCCGAGATTAAAGATCCTCAATACGTTGCTCCTCCTGATAACTACTTGTTTCGATCGATGACGTATGGCGTGTCTGAGCAGCACTTCGCATCATATGAAGATACCAAAAATTGGGTCGATTCGTGGATAGCGTCAAAAGATGAAGCGCGTTCTTCCGACGCGGTATCCGGATGCTGCCAGAAATATGGGAAAATGTGGTGGCCAGCGATGCACAATACTTTGAATAAAACATAAGGTACCGTTCTTTCGCAATAAATGCCCAATTTAAGATGAAAAAAGCGAAGACTTATTTGTAATCTCAATATATACCCTAAATATACCCTTCTCCTTGTCGACTACTAGACTTTCCTCGAACGACGTGGCCTGGGTTTCCTGCAGGTATGATCAGGTCGTTCGCAAGTTGACCAGGTTGCACGCACATGCTGTTCAGTGTTGGCACCCTTTGGAGACTCTGGGGTTATGGGACATCTGTTTACTATCGAGGGTTGGGAAGACCGATAGGGCGAAAGCTTAACATGAATTTAAAGATCTATGGTTAGAAATCACTTTAGAAGACAGCGCCATTAGGACACTCTTTATCACTAGAACGACGGAGAACACTGGTTTATAATAATGGCAAGGTTGCAATTATTGCAAGTTTGTATAACTTTTATATTAGAATGTTTCAATGAAAAAGTTTATGTACAAAGTTTTCTTGGGAATATTCTTATCATCTCAATGATTGTGGAATAAAAAGTTAATAACAAGTTATTTCTAGTGTTAAATTTAAACAATTTTTAAAAGATTTTTTTTAAAACGACTTGACTTTTTTGGAGTAACTAGAAGCATTGATTTACTAAATGATATGCAACAATAATTTCGAAATAATACTAATTGATAGAAATTACGTGAAAAAAGACATTTTGAAAACACTTTTATTTCAACTCATAATGAAAATTTAGAATATGCGTTTTCTACATCTGTTTTAGTTATATACATGTTGAAAACTTCATCGAAATCGATTGTAACAGAAGAAAACGACACCCATAGAAGATGGAAGAATTTATGGAGTTCAATCAAAATTTGACCAAGAATCGTGAAAAATTGCGATTTTCAAAATTTTCGATGGCATGTAGCCCGTGTGTATGACGATCAATTTCAATGAATTTTTCTGTACGTGTATAACTATCATAAATCTACAAGATGCGTCTTAAAAATTTTTAGGACGTGGCTCAAATAAAAAATATTTTAAAAGTTCCTATTTTTACGTCATATAATTCACATCAATTGCAATTTTTCAAAATCCTCTTCGCATATCGTTTAGTAAATCGGTGCATCTAATTGCTGAAGAAAAAATAAGACGTTTGTTCGAATCTTAAAAAAGTTATTTAGATTTAAAGACTACCCGAATACTTTACATTTTCTATCGTTTATATTTTCTAAGTCCGTGATAGAACCTTAGCAAAGGCAATCTCGGTTATTACACGCAATATTTGTCCGCAGCATACTAGCGACTTCCATCATTCAGGTATACAAGGTTTGAAGAAGAAAATATCAACACTACGAATCATTATGATTGGTTATCGCCTTCGTTCATTAATCAAACAAACATCGATTTTTCCACGTCTCCCTTTGACCCTATTTCGTGCAACGAGCGAGGTTCTACAGTCTTAAACGTTCAAACCACATTATGGCAGAAAGATAAGTTATTATGGAAAACTAGTTTTAACTAACTTAACAATTCCATCAAAACCGACTACATAGTGTTAAAGTTTTTTCATTTTCAGTTTTTTCAGCTAAAATGTATGCAGCAGTCTTGAGGATACAATAATAAGCACTATTATATCAGCTCCTGCTAATGAAGCATTTAAGTTAACCGTATTTAGTTTACTAACTAAAAGCGACTTACGTGCACTCGTCTAAAAGAATTGGAAAAATTGAATTATTTAGTTTTATAAGTATTATTTATTAAAGTCTTGACACTAAACCTACCACAGCGAGTCAAATAATCCTTTTCAGAGCTTTTATTTTATAATTATTGTAGTTATAAAATTGTCTTCATAAGAATTGATTTAATAAATCTCTTTGTTCAATTATCCTTTGTAATAAAAATCGCAAAATAATCCAAATAAAATTTTAGAAAACAATATACACCAGTGAAATTTAATGCTCGGTAGGTTTAGTGCTAAGCAAGATGGTTTATTTAATAAATACGAGAGATTTTATTATTAATAGTATTCTAATGAGTGAAAATATAATTAACCATTTTTCTTGAAAGCATATTTCTAATTTCTATAAATATAGACTAAAAAATATGAAAACATTCATTTCACCAGTGAAAATAGAGTTAATGTTAAATTATAACGGTTAGTGCTATCACCGATACCAGAACCAACTAAATCTCTATGACTTGATGTATAACATTTCTATGAAATGTTAGTTTCGATAATAGTTAGAGGGAACAATCATTTTGAAATATGTAAGAGCAGTGAATGTGTTATTTCTCACTCCGAGGAGAGTACGAGGATTAACAAAGATTTAATAAAGCTACACTTCGACTTTGGAATATTTTGCTTGATGTTCAAGAAAATAGGTCGACGTCGGCGTCGCGCTATGCCCCCCCCCCCCCCACTGTAAGAGTTTTTCTTCTTTTCCTATGTTCGTAGTTTCGCGTACACGTCTCGACAAAGTCGCTCCCTTTTTACGTAACTCGTTTTTACGCAATCGTCTTCCTGTTTCATTCGACAAAAATGAATTAAACGAAACTGGAAAAACATGGTGATCCTGTTAGAGGAAAACTGCAAGGAAAACTGAATTCTAGTTAGGATGAATTCAGTTTCGTGTTTAAAAAGCGTGTCTTTAAGATAAGGCGGCAAACGTGAGAGGAAATTGGAGTTTGTTAGTCGGGAACGTTATCGAGTGCAACTTTTACAGCGATTCTCCTCGAATCGTTTTGTTTATCATGGTAAATCGAAATGGAAATTATTCAGCTGACGGAGTATGAAGAGGACGAGTCTGTTTTGAGTGGAGTTTTTATAATTGTACACTTACTACATAGGGTAATCTACTTAAAAGTTATTAACCCTTTTAGTGCCGAGCGAAAGTATTGTACCTATGCGAAGGATGCCGGGATAATTTAACAAAGCTAAGATTTGGGAAAAAGCTGATAAAAACTAAACTAAGAATGATATTTACAAAATTCAAAAAGCAGCATATTACAAAATAAAGAAATAATAAAGTAATGGAAATGAGTTTGTGTTCTACAAACAATATTTGTAACAATATATGTAATATATGTATCAATATTACATTTTCGTGATGCGCATTGACAAAATATGGGGATTTGATTCCTTAAGGGTCTGGCCACGCAATGGGGCAGCCAGAATGACTGCTAGTAAGCGGACTGTGTCGAACCCCAGAACCTTCATAGAGCGAACTTTATTTTCTAACAAGTTAAACCCCAAAAATAAACTTTTTAATTCCTTCGCAATGAAGGTAGACCATTTATAACGTTTTCTGAATTTATTTTGAGATAGAGTTCGCTCGCAATGCGAATAGTAATGCGCCATCGGATACGCAACAATATATCGTCGTTCGGCACTAAAGGGGTTAAGTCACGATAAAGCATACAAATTATCTTTAATGTATTTCAAGGAACATTTTAGTTATTAATGCTTTAATTATCATACTATTAAGTCACGTGGAAGCATACAAATTATCTATACAGCAGATATAAATATTAATATTTTCCGCCTTCTATATGGTTGATTCAATTAATATAAATAGGTACCAGTTTAATTTTTAATTTTGTCGTTAAATTAATATTCAACCGAATATTATACATGGCCGAATATGTATTGATCTATAAAAGTGGAAAAATTTAATTTGTTTAGATTTTGTTTAATGTTTATTATAAAAGAACGAAGTAATTTGATTACAAACTAATTGTCTGTTACTTCGTGAATGGACAAACTTTACTTCTAGTAAAGCCGCGTTTAATGCCATCACCTCAAGAGTAAAGCGTTGTACAGTTAAGTTGTTTTAATTACTCTGATAACTATAGGATAACTGACACAGTATTATCCTCACTATTGCGGAGTACACACCTCGAAGGGCCTCGAATTTCTACTCGTGACTATACACGATAAGTACAATACTGTGGTCCTGAAATGGTGGCATTTAACGCGACTTTACTGTATTTGTAAACCGGACATTAAAACTTGACTCAACAAGAAAACGGTAATTAAGTGAATGTCAGGTAAAATTTTGTACAATTGCATAATCTATATAAATACAAACAAACAAAATAACGTTGTGCATATACTAAAATAAAATAATGAACAAGATTGTTATCAACTTTTTTCAAGATTTTTTTTTAAGATTCGCTTCTCAGTTTAGATGTAAAATCGTTTGTGAAATCTCTTGAATAATTAAATTTTTATATGAAATGTTCTGTAAAGTTCATAGAAATTTTTAATGATAGATTACAGAATAAACATTGATAGTTACTTGAAAAATTATCGTTTCATCATGATACTACTTAAGCAGTGTGTAAAATCTAGGTTTTGCTGTACAAACAGCAGGTAGTCGTAACCACTTTCATTTTATGCACCATTTCGTGGGAACTTGGACGTAATAGTCAATGTGGATAAAATTTTTAGTAGTAATATCAACTTATACGAATTTTATGTATATAGTGTAATAGCTCTAGTCTGTTACTATACGGTTTACCTGAAACGCTTGGAAGCATGTGTCCACTTCGTACGTTGATATCATACTTTAAATCAATCGATTTTCACTGTATACTTAAGGGTATTATCAAAGGACTTGCGATTTTTTGTGAAGATAAATTTTACAAAAACTTAAAATATTAGTTTAAAATAATAAAATTAAAAAATTTTAAATAATAGTATTTGTAAAAGGTATGAGAAATTACTATTTGAAATAATATTTGTTGTAGGATATATGAAAAATAAATATCTCAACTAATGTTGAAATATTTATTAATTATTCTTGTAAAATTTAATAAATATTGCACATGCTATTTCCTAATGAGAAGTTCGAAACATACTTAAACTAAGTAATTTCTGATTCCAAACGATTACTTGCTTATATTATTATACAAAAAATATTTGTAAACCTGATATTAAGCATTCTCCACGAATGTACGAGTAAATCTAAGTAAATCGATTAAGCATTTTTTGATCGTACAACACCTTCTGTAAAAGTCTTAAATGTTTCCTTCCAACAACCTGTACGAGTTCAAACGACAGCCATAAATCCCAAATGGCAACTTCCCGAAATGAACCCACATAAACTGTTTTCGCGTTGGACATTTGTACATCGCGTATCCAAGTTTTTACTGGCAATAATTTTCAAGCATCTGCGAGTTTACTTCCTAAAGCATCTTTCTTTCAGGAGACTTCTTTTCGTAGACCATATTTCATTCTCCGTAACATTCCCGACAAGTGAAATTTATGGACTGAGCGCACCTCAAAAGACTTCGGTTTTAAATTATATTACGGTCCCTTTGCTTTCTTTAGCGATCCAGAGATAGCAATAGACACAATCACTCGGCATTTTACTGTTTCACGATTTAAATTATTTTCGCTTGTTTGTCAATATAAGACAAATGCCTTTTTCACAATTATAAAACTGGTGCCCCTTAACACTAGAACTATCGAATAATAAATCCAGTGATATACATTATTTTCTAATAATAACGAGACTGCATCTATTAAAACTTCATACACTACTTATTGTAAGGTATATGTGCCCATAATTATGAAAATGGTCTGAGTTATATATTTCTTATTACGAGATATTCAATGAATTCAATTTGAATACATTAAAAAATATTTTTACATTATACGACATTTTAACTTATAATTTTGTTAGTCTTGATTGATGGAAATTTATTATGAATATGAAATTTTGTGTGAATTTCATACGAAAATGTTGTTTTTAAAGATTGAACTGACTTGGACCATTTTCAAAATTAACTGAATGTCCTATAAATGACTTAAAGCAATAAAGAACTATGAGTTTTATTTGAAACAATAACTTAAATGAAATAATTCATGAACATTTATTAATTATTTTTAGAAAGTAATCCATTTTTATCATTTCGAGTTTTTAAGATTCTTAAAATGTTCCTGAAAAACTGGACGGGTGTATGGTAGTAAACACATAATATCTTTATGTTTTCCTTCCGTTACTGGTCTAGTGGTGATGTATAATGGAAGTAATTTAATATTTCCGTATATTTTTGGTCTTCCTCTTTTAGGTGAAATATCCAAAACGTGCAATTTACACGTTTTATAGAACACTTTATAAGGTTCATTTTTCAAGAATCTCATCCACTGAATTTGCAGCCAAGAGACAGATTCATCCGCGGTATTTTTTACTCTGCTTGTTATTGACTCTTCTAATGATTTCGTTGAAATAAAATCCGGCTGCGACATTCGTTTTATCGAAAATTTATTTCTTCTTCTACACTTTTCTATCAATTCATAATAATACTCGGGGTTCTATAAGTAATTTATTTTTTTTATTTTCATTTCTATCAACCCAAAATCTCGGTCATTCGGTAAAAAGGAATGACCCGATACCAAAAATTCAAGTTATGTTTATATAATTTCTTTAAATTTTTGACTTAGACCACTTTCATAATTATGGGCACATATGTCATTAAAGAAGTACATCCGAAAATTTCTGATGAAAACATTTTTATAACTTCAATAATTGCGAAAGCAAAAAATAGGGACCAGTCAAAATTACTGATTTGGTAATTCTAGTGTTAAGACCATTCACAGCTGTTTTTATCAATTTTTTAAACATATTTATAGTAACAGACTTTTAAATCTGCCTGATATTCCCCGTATATCATTGTATCGATTTGATTTAATCGTCAGAAATTGAAAAATTATAAAACGATTTTAAGCCTCTGGATCCAAATAAACCCCGAAACAATTGTCAAAGGATTAATTAAAAGAACGACGTAATAAATACAAGTGTTCTGATTTTAATCATGCTCAGAGCCAAAAATGTGATATCAGCATGACAAATTTTGCTATCCATTAACTATTTATATGTATTTATACAGTGTGTCCCAAAAAGAATCTCATAAAATAAATTGGCGATTATTGCGGCGATTCTAAACACTTTTTCCTTTGTCTTAAACTGTTAAACTTTATGACAACACAATACAGATTTATCAAAAGTATATTGATAATGTTCGAAAGATATTCTAGATCAGTATTAAAAATACCGTCAGGTTTTGTTTTGGAGAAATAAAAACAATTGAAACAGATTAATAGTACTACTTTTGGACCCCGAGTGAAAAAGACAACAGAGAAAACGCTGAACGCGAATAATTCCTTTGAAGCAAAGTGTCTTTACATTCCTAGTTCCTTGCAGCACCTTTATTCCTTTACTCAGCTTTCTAACGAAATCTGTTGCTTTTTGTCCGTTTATTTTCTCCTGAGAGGTCTTTACATATTTCTTAGCACAATAGACAGTTTACAAACGAGCGACACGTTTGAAACGTTCTATTGAAATTGCGCTCGTTTCAGTGGAAATGTTGCCATTGCTCAAGACTATTTAACACACTGATAATAATAAACTTGGAAAATCAACGAATTTGAGTAAGTAATAATACGTTTATATAAATTTTACAAAAAAACTACACCAAAATTTATAAAATTCAAATTTTACCTATTTATTATTAATTACTCAAAAGTCTTAGTTTTAGGTACGAAGTAATTTAATATGAAAAAATTAAGTTGCAAAATTTAAATTGACATTTTTTCGAACACGAATTCGTTTCCCAGATGAATAAACTTTTCTGATGTCTTCTGTTGTATACTGACAAATACATAGAAGAATTAGGTACATGTGTTAAGATGCAAGACAGTTTCTTGTAATTAGTAAATTTAATTATGTACCAGACTTTCATTATGGTTTTTCCACGAAGTTGAATAAACAAAATACGGCATAAATTATTAACCCAACTTTTCGACGTTCTTGCAATATTTTGCCTTATCTGTGTTTTTAGAACAATATTATTTTTTACTTGAATACTTACAATAGCTCACGAAAGTATTCGGACACTCTTTGAATTTGTACAACTTTTTTGAGATTGAACCAAACGTCTTGATTTTTCTGGAGTAATTAGAACCATTGATTTACTAAATGATATGCGAAAAGGATTTTGTAACAGTGGCAATTGGTATGAATTATATGAAAAATATAAAAAGCACTTTTTAAATATTTGTCATTTGAGCCACGTACAAAAAATTTTAAACACCCATTTTGTAGACCTATGATAATTATACGTATGCAGAAAAATAATAAAAAATGCATTGAAATCGTTCGATGTACACACGAGCTGCATGCCATCGAAAATGGTGACAATCGCAATTTTTCACGATTCTCGGTCAATTTCTGTTTAAACTCCACGAATTCTGACATCTTTCTACGCGTGTCGTTTTTTCCTGCGCCAATCGATTTCGATGAAATTTTCAGCATGCGTATAACTAACACAGGTCTGCAAGACGCATATTTGAAATTTTCATTACGAGTTAAAATAAAAATATTTAAAAAAATGTCTGTTTTATTTTTTCCTGCAGTTTCTTCCAATTAAAATTGTTTCGAAATTATTCTTGCGTACCATTTAGTAAATCAATACTTCTAGTTGCTCCAGAAGAGTCAAATAGTTTGGTTGAATTCTTAAAAAGTTATTTAGGTTTGAAGATTGTCCCAATTCTTTCGTGAGCCACTGTACCTATACTGTAATAAGAAATTTTGTAATTTCAAAAAAAAAAAATGGAAACAATTTATACGTTTACTTGAAAACAATGTAATATGCACATATATTCGACGTTTTCGTGTAGAGGGGGGCCCTTTCCGGTTTACAAAGGATATTTGGAACACTCTGTATAAGTAAGTACAGCTGCGATTTATGCGTTGCGGAGATTCCAAGAATAGCAAACGTCCGAGTTGCGTCACTTTAATGCCGATGGATTCGGAAGTCCATTATTCATATGCGCCACCCTTCGATTAATTATTATCCTGATAAACGTCACCCGCTGTGCGATCCGGCGATAAATCGTTATTCCACAAACAGGTGCAACCGATGAAACGAGCAATTGATCTCGCGAACATCACGCGAGGTAATTAACCTCGTCATTTTTTAGGGAGGGTCAACGATCATATGACGAAACATGTTGTAACTTCGTTCGAACATAATTGCCAATGAATACAATTACGCACGCAGTGAAGAAATCAGTGAAAAATACACAGTTATATAGAAATAATAAATTACCACATTGTTTTCGTTCACTATCAATTCATTATAATGATCGTGAATAAATTTAAATCTATTTAATCCTTTGCCATACTTATCCTTATTGTATCCCTGCGTATTTTCCGATGGCTACATAAATAGTATGTAAGTAGATAAAATATATATGTAAATATATAAAATATATAAAAATATATAAAAATATATAATAATATATACAAATATATAAAATAAAACAGTGTAAAATATATAAGTTGTCTTTCCTCTTCTATAACATTTTTAGGGATGAAGACTTAGTTACAAAGAAAATAGTATAGCAAAGGGTTAATTTTCCATGGATCCATCTATGGTGGATTGATAGGAAGTTAACCTCTTGCCATACTATTTGCTTTGTAATTCAAATTATTAGGTCAATCGGAAAGTTCTGTCCATCTAGCGTCGAGTAGCCGTAGCTCGAACTGTGGGTAACTATAACCTCT
>CM052091.1:1783840-1794245 GCA_028453745.1 Agapostemon virescens | reverse complement strand
GAACAGATGTATATTTGCGAATGCAAAATTTATGAATCTATTGTCATAAATTAGAGCTTTACTGCCTCGAACCAGCGACGATTCGGACGGAGCAAACGTTTGAAACGCAAACACTGGCATAAAATATTATTTAAGCCCTTATCATACCATTTTCTTTGCAACTGAAGTTATTATATCATATTTGTTGTATGCGAAGGTTTCACTTCTGTGATACCTTCTTCTCAGTGTACTAGGATTGTCACTGAGCACCTTGGGTCACATAATAATTACAAACATAATTGTAGTGGTTGCGGTTTTCTTTATTTTGACTTCGTAATGTTCGCGATTTCTATGTTTGAGTTCTGTTCTGTTCGTGATGTCTGTATTTGTCTGTTTGCGATTTCTTGTTAGTCTTGTTCGAGATTTCTGCGTATTCTAATTCGCCTTCTCTGTGTAATCTAATTCGCGTTTTCTCTGAGATCTAGTTCGCGTTTTCTGTGAGTTCTGATGATTCTTGTTGCGTTCTGTCCGTCGTCACCTCGGGTTTGTCGTGATTGGTTGAGGGTAGTTTTTGGTGGAGGAATGTAATTGATTGTAGAAATGATGGAAGGAGTGTACTTGAAGGAGTATATCTGAAGGAGTGGGAAATGGTCAATGAGGGATTATCGTGATTTATTGTAGGGTTGTCTGGTTTTCATCGTGTCTTCACGTGCGTCGCACGTGGTGTCCGTCCGTCGGGGTAAACTGTCCGCGTGCGGCGTGATTCGTATTTCGCACCTTCTACCTGCCTTTCATTTTGTGACTTACAAAGTTTCTGAACGCAGGGTTAGGCACGAACAACCTTCGGTGTTGCCGTCGCAACAATATTCGTCACTAAAAATGTTATTTCCGACCTAGCAATATATCACTACATGCATCAATTAGTGCTCTCAGCTGATAAGTTGAACTGCTACTTTGTTAATACGATAAGTTAGGCAACGTCTAACGGTAACAATGCGTGGTTTCCCTCTGTCTTTGTGTACCTTTGGCAGAGACTGCGATACTAACTGAACCGCTAACTAATATTACAATCTGACACATGTGGGGTCTCAGCGAGTCGTATAGATCTTTACTTCAGAGGTTTTGGGTCTCTAAGAGGTCTAGCTAGCATTAGGGATTTCAAGGATTTCACAAGTTCGGAACTCCCCAAGAGCATCGAAGACCTGAGACCTATCGTGGCCCGCATCAATTTTAGGAGTTCATGAAGTCTTTCGAATCCCTATAACGCATCATCCGAACTTCAAAGCGACCCTTTAAACTTCTGAAAAAATCGGAAAACTGCAAGAACGGCTCAAGTGTCAGCTAGACCGATGATACAAATCGTGCATGTAAAGCCCGCGCTGGCTAGGACAAATAATGATGGTAGTGGCTCCTCCAGTGTTTTCCATGTAGTACGCAGTATCGAATAACAATAACTTGACTGAATTGTATCAGGCAGGAGCGTCGTCCAAATAGTATCAAATGACAGCTCGATTATCTAGATTACGTCTAGTATATCCTGTGTGGTCTAGATAGTATCAAGTAACTCTGGAGTTGTTGGTTTTGAATTTGTTTACCCTCTCACGAATGAAATTCTGGTGAGTGACTTCTCGGATCCACGTATTTGTTTTGTTTAATTTACGCTGATTAAATTTACTAAACCTGTACGCAAAATTTACAATAGAACACAGTAAGCATTTGAATTGTTTAAAAAACAAACTTATGCAGGTTTTATGGATAGACATGGACATTGCACTGGTGTTTGAAACATGTTTCCTGTTTAACCCCTTGCCATATTATGACGAGACGAACAAAGTCTAACAAATATAAATGCGATGTTATTCTTTTGTAATCGATAGTTTAGTATCCAAGTAAACGCAGCCGTACATGAGATATAAATTTTCTTATTTCTTCTGTTACATTTTTGTCGTTGAAGAAGTTGGAATAGCAGTAGTGGGTCAAAAAGTGGAAGGAAGGGGTTAATTGAATAATGGAATTTATCACACAAAAATCAAGAATATATTAAGGTGTGCAGGATTTGTTGTTCATAGATATTCGAAAGTAACTGAGACGCATATTCAACTTTTGTGACTAACCGGGGATACTTAAGAAAACTTCAAATTTTTATTATTATTCAAGATCGAATATCTGATGGTACCTCTTGTTAGTTTTTAGTGGATGGTTGCTGAAGTTGACACGACATTTTCCCGGTTGAAAGTCTCAGTAACAACAATACATTTCTCAAGCTAAACTGTACACACCTACGGTACAGCTAAAAAATGTTTGTCTTTTCGTTTAAACAAATGTGTCGATGAACTTCCGCAGTGAGAAAGATATGTTATTGATGATATAAACCGACAATCTGTACGTTAAAAAAAATCGAAAGTATACAGAAACATTTTTTCTCGCGCAAATCCGATTGTGAAAGAGTCAAGTTTCAAAATTTATTGAGAGCGTTGTTTGTACCGTGTCTGACTGTCACTGGATTTTTCTACTGCGCGCAAACATTAATCACAATATAGTACCTTCTGTAATACCTTATAGTACCGTTTCACTATTTTCTAGTAACTAAAAATTGTGTTAATAATACAGACATTCTATTTACTATAAATACAATTCATTAATAAAAATTCATTTGTAAATAATTATAGTAGGCACAATTTTATAATTATGTATCGAATAGAAGACTGAAACACAACTTACTGTGAACGTTCAAAGTGTCTGACCATAATAGGCTATTTCTGCTTACTTTCTAATAGCCTTTCAACATATCGCATCGCTGTATCTTAACAGCTTAAAAATGTTAATCGACGTAATTGATAAAAATATTTTGTAAATAATTAGAGTCCGTACGACTTTCTACTTATCTTTTGAGAAAAAAAAAATGCAAAATAGTTTTATTAAATTATTACTTATACATGCACTTCATACAGATCGTGTTTGACTATCGCTGGCTATTTCTACTTGTGCGTTGGTCATACTACAGCAAAGTCGCGATAAACGCCACCACTTTGGGTACAAATCGTTCTACAGGAAAGTGGTTTTAACTGCTCAAATAATTATAGAATAACTGTCACAGTTTAATCACACTACTCAGGGGTATACCTATCGAGATTTTCGAGAATTTTGGAGGTGCTATTGTCAAAAATGAAAATTATTCTCCTTAGTATAAATAGAAGCAGTTAATAAAAATATATTTGTATATAAATATAGTAAATGATTAAATTAGATGTATACTAACCCTTCGTGTACTTTAGATTTCTCACTTCTTCAATTATCTGATCATTTAATAATACAGATTAAGTATTGTAAACGAGAAATCGAATCTATAATAAATCAGTTTATATTCGATGCTGAAGCATCTGTGAGGATCATTACTGTTTCGACACTAATTACTGAAATTATTAAAGTAATCATGGAAAATGATTGAATAAATTTTGTTACACAAATATCTGCTATTAAAAAAAATCGCGGACAATCAAAGTAAATTCAAAATTGTCATCCGAGGCAAATTTCACCATTTCTTTTTTAATGTTCGCGATACCACATAGACAAATTCATGTGGTGCCATTTCAAGAGTGAAAGCACGCAGATATTTCCTTAGAAACAATGCCCGCAATTTATTAAATGTTCCAGCATAATTTAAAAGAATATTCTGTCTGCAACGGGGACTCGTACCGTGATTGCGTAAAGCTCGGTTTCGGTGTAATTTCCCCCAGCAATGCAAGAATCGTATTATTGTCTGAGAGAGACGTCCGTGATTACATTTTTATTGCTTCCATCACGGACGTCATTCCACGACGGAAAGCCTCGGGTCGTCCGCGCGGAGGAGGAGTGGGTACGCGCAATTAACGAAAAACTATAAAGGGTCGATGACTTTCAGAACAATACGCACAAAGGATTCTCGCAATGCCATTCTTAATTACTGTCCTGAATTGACTTTTCTCGTTGTCGTGCCCTCCGAACTTCAACCGAGCAGAACGTCCGACTGTGATTGCGTTCGAGTCGTTCGCAACGATACCGACGACAACGCCAACAGCGACCAAAAGGAAAATCAGCCAGATTACGTACGTACGCCAAATTTGTTGCTGCTTGCGCATGCAATCCAACGAACAAGTCGAAATCGAGAGACTCTCTTGCGGCCGAACGATTACAAACAATCCGCCAGGGCCCGCGTTATTGTTCCGGACAAATATTGAAATAGTTCAGGGCTCCTTGCAGTCATTGTAATTAATCCCGAATCGAACTAGCCGAGAGCCGGCCGCGCACTCGAATTAACGTCAACCCGATCCAGGTCCGGGCTCTCAAAACTCGCGCCCGCGCGCGTAAACCGCACGAAATTCTCTGATCTCGAGAAAGTTTCACACCGGTTCCGTTAAAGCGACGTTACCAAACTGTATGCGCGAGAATTGATATCCGGAGTTGGTCGATAAACGGAGCCGAGACGAAAAGCGAAACGATAGGGAGAACTATACTTTTCTACTATCAAATTTTACCACCTTCTCACAACTTGTTTTATTTCTCGAATAGCTACGATGTGTCTTTCTAAATCTATGAAACGTCAATGTTTTTGTACGTGACGTACTGCACTCGTGATGGGGAACTGATTTTCGAAATTCTGAGCTTACTGGGCAATAATTGCGAAATGTTAAAAGTACGTACTATACACTCCGAAACGATGGTATATTTAATATAATTCATAATACATTTGAATCGATCTTAACTAACTACGGCAATGAATTGAACCATCCACTATGCAATGACATAAAAACATGTGATCACTAGACTGCGAATTTTATGTATTTATAACAAAAGTGAGACGGTGACATTTAAAACTGTGATGTAGAACTTGATCGAGTAAAATCAAGATTAGTAAACAGGAAATATGAAGATAGTTTATTAACCCTTTGCACTCGAAACTGTTTTAACTTCAAAGTCAAAACATTTCTTCTAGCCAAAAATATTTCTAATGTACATTGTACCGTCCTGTTCCTTGCGGTCGCGATCCGATTGGAGTTGTAAACTCCCAATGTCGTGATGGCGTTTGTAAAACGTAAAATGAGTGGTGAATCTCGATATCGGAGTGAAGCCACCAACGATTCGCACTTTTCTTCAAGCCAATGCCGTCGGCCAAATTAATATTGGACGGCTGTTTCAAAGATTCCCGGCGGACCATGTTGCAGGCTGTGAAAAGTTAAAAGATCTTGCGACGATAGATTTGTGGCAGAACGTACTATACACTCCGAAACGATGGTGTATTTAACATAATTCATAATACATTTGAATCTATCTTAAGTAATATCGGCAACGAAATAAAGCATCCACTATGCAATAGCATAGAAATATGTGATTTTTAGTCTGCGGATTTTATGCATTTATGATAAACGTGAGTGAAATTTAAAAATGTGATGTAGAACTTGGCCGAGTAAAGTCAAGATTAGTAAACAAAAAATATGAAGATAGTTTATTAACCATGTGCACTCGAAGCTGTTTTAACTTCAAAGTCAAGACATTTCTGCTAGCCAAGAATATTTCTAATGTATATTCTACCGTCCCGTTCCTTGCGGTTGCGATCCGATTGAAGTTGTAAACTCCCAATGTCGCGATGGCGTTTGTAAGACGCAAAACGAGTGGTGAATCTCGATATCGGAGTGAAGCGACCAACGATTCGCACTTTTCTTTAAGCCAATGTCGTCGGCCAAATTAATATTGGACGGCTGTTTCAAAGATTCCCGGCGGACCATGTTGCAGGCTGCGAAAAGTTAAAAGATCTCGCGACGATAGGTTTGTAGCAAAAAATACTATACATTTCAAAACGATGGTGCATTTAACGAGATTCTAAATTCGACTTTAACGTTAGTCGAAATACATATGTCTTATGACCCGAACGATGATCAAAATATTCCAGCTTTGATCAACTCGAACGATAATTGGCACAGTCTTTACGGCTCGACAGTTTAATGTTTCCGACTCGATCGTCAAAACGGTTCTCATCGCATTTCCGAAGTCCGTTTCCCCTTCCCTTCGCGTCGCCTGCGTCGCGAAATTAAGGGTGTGGTCGATACGTTGCACGCAGCATCTTATTCATTAATTTTGACCTAAAGGGAGAAGATCTTCCTCGAACGTTCATCTACAGTGGAGGAGGAAGCCTATTCTTTGGGTCGCCGGTGTTAATTAAAAATTTGGAAGAAAGGGCGGTACCTCGGATTAGTGCGCTGGTGTTCTAAAATTAGGGCACAATCGTGCGGATGATTTTATGCCCTAATTGCCCTGGAAGTCGGTGGAGACCATCGACGGTCTCCTTTCATGTTCCTCTTCACGTGCCACTCGAATGGGCATTGTCACGTTTTTCTAATTAACACGTTGAACGCCATGGTGGTCACCAGTGACCGCGATCATTTTACTGCTTAACCCCTTTACTGCCGAGTAAAAGTATCGTACCTATACGAAGAATATCGGGCCTGCTTCTGTTAATCGGTGGAGACCATTAACCCTTTGCGCTCGAAACTGTTTCAACTCGAAGATCAAGGCATTTCTTCTCACCCAGGACATTTTCATTCTACATGATTTATTTCGTCTTGTGCATACGTGACTTTTTATTATTACTCGTCCTTACAATCGTTAAATTTTCTACAATTCCTTGGATGCAAAGGTATCGATGTTAAAATTGTTTTCATTTATAGTGTGGCAGTTTTCCGCGGTGCCTCAGAGTCACCACTCGAGTGCTAAGGGTTAACCCCTTCCCGTACTTTAACGAGTCAGACTCGTGCTGAAGATTTTGGCCCAAACATGAATTTCACGAGCCAGGCTCCCGAACAGATAGTCGGATATTTTTGAAACTATTATCTATTACAATTTATAATAAATTCATAATATCTATAAAAGTAAAAGGATTAGAGTTTATTTCCTCAACAGCGGTAACGCGTAAAACTGACTGTATCACAGGTATTTACATTTCGGCTCGTATTGCGTGTTGTCTGTTTAGCACACGTTGACGCCTATCGTTTGGGCCCAAGTTTCGTCAAGCTACAGTGAATCACTTTAATATTTGGACATTATACAATTTTCACTTTGCCGCATTGTAATTTTGTTCACGATGAAGAAAAAAAAAATTAATTCTAAATTACATTACTGTATAGGGTCTAGTTAATAAAAGCATAATTTTTACTTATATAATTACTAACGTTTACTAAGTATTCTATTTTAAACGTAACAATGTGTAGTTTGAAAGTGACAATAATATTCGGACACCTCCGAATATAATAATTTGCGTGAGCTAGTGTGATATTTAATGCGATTGTGATGTATGTTTACAAACATTACAGTCTGTGTAAACTGTCTCGAGCCTTAGAAAATCAGTTGTGTTTAGATATTCACTAAGTTCACTGATAATAATCAGACGTAAGAGAAACACATCATACAACGTACGCCAACTTGCCATTTTTCATAATGCAAAAGGTGAATCGTAAAGGAAAATTGCAGCAATGCTTAAAATTAGTAAAAGTACAGTAGGAGATATTATTCAAAGATTTAAATATGAAGACCGAATACAACCTATTCCGCAAAGAGGTCAACCAAAAATTTTGGACACGCGAGATAAAAGAAAAATTATAAGAAAAATAAAGAAATATCCTACATAAGTGCACCAAAATTAGCTGCTGAATTATTTGAAGAGACTGGAAAGAAAGTGCACCCCGAAACAATACGCAGAGCATTAAAAGAATGTGGTTATAATGGACGAGTTGCTCGGAAAAAACTGTATGGGAATGAAACTAATAGAAAGAAAAGATTAAACTTTGCGAGAGAATTTGTTTTAAAAGAAGATACGTGGTGGTATGACGTTATTTTCAGTGATGAGAGTAAATTGAACATTTTTGGATCGGATGGGCGAAGAATGGTTTGGCGAAAGAAAAATGAAGAATTCAAAATTAAAATTACGAAGCCGACTATAAAGCACGGAGATGGAAATGTAATTGTATGGGGATGTGTCTAAACATTTGGAACGGGTGAATTAATTTTTATTGATAACATAGTGGACACAAATGTATACCTGAACATTTTAAAAAATAATTTACGTAAAAGTGCAATAAAAATGGAGATTCAGAATACATTTAAGTATTATTAAGATAATGACCCCAAGCATAAGACATTTGCTGTATAATTGTCCAAAATTATTACAACCGCCACCTCAGTCCCCAGATCTGAATCCCATAGAGAATTTATGGGATAAACTAGACCGACGAATTAGAACAATTGCAATAACATCTAAAGAAATGTTAAAAGAATGACTGAAAAAGGAATGGAATAATATTAGTACAAAATATTTGAAAAAAATAATTTGCAATATGCTTCAACTATTAAAAGAGGTCATTCGTCAAGAAGGATATCCTATAAGACATTGAATTACTTTTCGTTTGTAAAAATTAGTACAAAAATTAATAGCTTTTAAAAGTATCCGAATATTATTGTAACGTTAAAACCAGAAATTGTTTTCTTTAAAATAGAATATTTAATAAACGCTAGTAATTATATAAATAAAATTTATATTTTTATTAACTAGACATTATGTAGGAATTTAATTTAGAATTAATTTCTTATTCCTTCATCCTGAACAAAATTACAATGCGACAAAGTAAAAATTTTATAGTGTCCGAATATTAAAGTTACTTGCTGTAAATGGCACGGAAAGAGGTTAACGGCCGCGTCGAAGGGTCCATTTTCAGCCCGATACCGATTGCAGGGCAATACGACCTTTCCAGACTAAGAGACTTCCTCGAAAATGACACCACCTAACTCGACTGTAGAGTAAATCTAAACTGAAATTGGTGTCGGCGAGG
Source organism: Agapostemon virescens (assembly GCA_028453745.1). Classification (NCBI taxonomy): domain Eukaryota; kingdom Metazoa; phylum Arthropoda; class Insecta; order Hymenoptera; family Halictidae; genus Agapostemon; species Agapostemon virescens. The sequence goes on along the minus strand of CM052091.1, from coordinate 1,785,411 downwards.
CAACGACATTCATTAAAAGACTTCGATTTTTCCGCGCGCCAGCTACTTGACGGTTCGCAAGCATCGCATTCGTCGCGTGGCATGAAGAACTAATTAGAAACGCCGGACGACGAAGTCCGTGAAATTTGAAGGAACACGATGCGTGAACCGGTCTCATTTAATTCGCTCGTTCCATCGCGTCACGCGTAATGCAAAGAAGTGCTCGTTTAATCGCCTCACCCAGTCTTTCCCGAGGCCGATCCACGGTTACCCTGACTGCGCTTTTCACTTTTTACTTTTCCCGGGGCTAGTTGCATTCCGTTTTCTTTTTTCCCGCCACGAATGTTTTTTTCCGTCGGTTACTTCCATTCACGCCGGTGTGCGCGGTATTCCGCGGAAAATTCTCCGACAAAGTTCCTTCCGGAATCTCAAGAAGTTTCAATAGTACTTTTCGAGCGTGGCTTATTATCGTGTCGATGTAAACAGGAAATTCTACGCTCGAAAAATAACGAAGAGCCGATATTCCGGTTCGGTTACGCTGCACAGTGTGACGGATCGCTAATCTAGGTGGATAGAAGTTGGCAACAAGTATTGTGTCACGATTATTAGTTCTGTGGCAGCTCCACCTCCTACGCTCGCCGACGAATGGACACACGGACAATTGGACGCCCTTTCCCGATGGTAACTGATCCGCCACCGGTTCCTATATATTCCGTCCTTAACTGCCCCTCGATATACCAACGTGTAAGGCAGGACCTCCTGGATAGCCTCCCCGCCGTTTTCTCTCCTCCCTCTACACCACGGATCAGCCGCCGCCAAATTGGTAACCCGGACGACGAACACAACGCAACACGACGACCGGTGGAGACGACGACGACAACGACGATGACAACCACTACTAGAAGCCCAACAGCAACCACCTAGGAACCAACGCTAGGAGGATGGATGTCTTGCGCTAATAGCCGAGAATACGTAATCCCTCTTCTGGTGTGGCCAACCGTCGATCTGCCGCGGACTCCAGGCATCTTGAAGGCACGAGATCGACGTCAACAGATCGCCGGATTCACAGAGGATGATCGGCGCCGAAACCACATCCTCTTCAAACGACCGTATTTCGATACCACCATCTACGGCTCCCGAAGCCTTGGAAACGACTCACTGCCTCGTCGCGACAACTGCCCGAGCAACGCGTTCACAATGGACGAAGTCCTACGATAACGCCTCAGCATCATACGTGCGACGAACCGAAGCCAATAACGAAGCTTCTGATAAATGTAATTTGTCTTCAGAAAATAGTTCACCTAATTCTTTTATCGTACAAGTTGTTCCGACTGAATTGCCGCTTGTTCAAGGCCATAATGCTCTAGTGGACTAGGAGCTTCCAAAAAGTGGACAAAATTCAAGGTTCGTCTCGACATTTCTGAAACTTTCTACACATGGTGTATAACTTTAAAATTTTTTAACTTCAGAAGCGCGTGGTCTCATACGTCATGAAAACTGTTGTATTCATGACGCGATATGTGCTCACATTACGAATTCACATTGGACGAGCTTGGTTTCAGGATTGCTGATACGTTATCACGGCTATAATT
>CM052091.1:1743055-1768840 GCA_028453745.1 Agapostemon virescens | reverse complement strand
ACTTATTCGTTAAGAAGTTATCGAAGTGTTCATGTTTACAAACATTGAATAACTTCTTAACGAATCAGTTTAGGGCATAAGTATGTATAAGCACAAGAAACTGCATCGATTGGTGCAGTCAAAAATATAGGTTTTTATTTTTAAAAAATATGCAGTTGCATTTTTCTGATGCACCGATGCACAAAAGTGCATAAAATTAGTTACATATTATGCACCGCCTGATACCATTTAACTTCTACTTATAATATTTTCTTCTATTCTCAACCATTTAGGAGGTACAGCCTGTTCCAGTTGCGTGGGACACCCTGTATACAGTGACTCTTATTAATATTCGGACATTGTGCTATTCAAAAAATTGTTGCTAATTTCGACCGCTTGCAATAGTAAATTTGGAGTTATTGTTTCATAATACAACAGAACATTCATTGTAGTTTGTAATAACATAAATTTTATTTGTTGGTTGAACATATTTTTCTTAATACCAAACAGTGAACTAAAGTATGTCAAAATTTATCGTCGCAAAAATATTTAAACATGAAAATTATTAACATAAGCAATAATTAATATTTCGTTGGATAGCCTTTAGCTTTAATTACGTGTCGCAACCGCTTAGGCATATTGTCTATAACTTTTTGTAAGTACGTCTTCATTCTTCAATTAATCGTTTTTTAAATTCTTCCTTCGATCTTCCTTCGACTTTTAAGAAAAGTATGTGCAACAAACAAATAACATTTATGTTATTACAAACTACAATGAATGTTCTGTTATATTATAAAACAATAACTCCAAATTCACTATTGCAAATGATCGAAACTAACAACAACTTTTTGAATAGCTCAATGTCCGAATATTAATAAGAGTCACTGTATAGTTATTTTCACTCCTTTCTTACGCGAGTCGCTTCACTTAAATACAAATACTTCAACACTTACAATGATCCACCCTTCAGGCTTTCCGGACAACTAAGAACCTACGTTTAAAAAAAATAGTCGCTGGTAGAAAAACAAGTGCAACTAGAACCTGTAGAGTACACTTTCCAAACGGAAAACGCAACGAAACAAGATATATTTGCAAAACTTATTGTGCACCTGTTGTGATTGCTACACCGTTTATCATATAAAAAATTATTATTAAAAGTTAAATATTAAATATGGTTTATTGAAGTTTATTTATATTGTTTCACATCCATATTCAACTACGAGGTAATAACTGGTGACATCAGGTAAATCATGAGAAAAATTGCCGGTCAACAATGTGCTAAGCAGGATTTGCTTTTCTTTCGTAAAAAATATCAACTTTTTATTTTTTTTTGTCATGGAAACTGTTACATTAGTTAGTTTGAAACATTGCAGATGCTTTTAATATATTCTCGTTAAGTTACACAAATTATTTTACTTAGGTTTACTCAAAAATACTAAGATGAAAGAAGAAAGAAGAAGATTAAAATTAAAAATCAGCTGTTTTATTATACACGTATAGTTATCGTTTGATTAACATTACCTATAAAATAGCATAATCGTGAATTCACAGAGCCTGTATGAAATGCCACCAGTTATTTGATCCGTACAAATTGTAAGATCACGTTTATAATGAATGACCTCGAAAATGTGCAAATTTTCAATGAAATCCTGTGTCGATTTTAATTTTACCTACGCAATGGTGACTTAGCATCGCTGTGCGATGGCAAACACATTGCCTGGCCATCATTTGTCGGATGGACTATAGAAAAGGACGACTATGCAGTCGTACAATACAAAGATCCGGTTAACATTTGATTGATCCACGTAGTTTTTCCGGGTTTGGGTCAAATACCTCACCGTGACGGTGGCCTGCATTCTCTGAGAAACGGGGTTGCGAAACGGTTAGGAGAGTTGGTCGGAGAAAACGGTGATCTGAGAGAAAGAATGAGGATAGCGATGGGAAAGCAAGGAGGGATTGGAGAAATTCAAGGGGATGGTAGATGGGGACAGAAGATAAAAGAAAGAGAAGACTTACCCTTGCCAGAGCCACGGCTGGAAAGCTGTCCCAGGCGAGTTGTGCTTCCTCGCCCGTGTTTCCATGACGTTGACCCGAGAGGATCCTTGCTGCCGTGAGGGTGCTCATCCCCATCCCGTCGCCGACGAAGAGAACGACGCCCCGCGCCACGCCGCTTGGCGGCGTCGTCCCGCTGACGCTTGAGCTTGCCGCGGACGCGCGAATTCGCGCTTCGATCGCTCGTGTCGCAGATTCATACCACACTTCCCTCTCTGCAAACAGAAATATTTTCTCCACTTAGCGGATGATCGGTATCGTAATCCTGGTTCTCAACCTGTCTGCGTGACCATCGAAGGTCACTTTATTAGTTTTGCAACAGAATTGTCCGTTTTGGAATTGTGCTATTTACAACCGGGAACGTAAAAATCCTCGCCTCGAGGATTAGGACTCGGGAAGTGGTTTATTGTGAACAGCTGTTTTACACGTGCATCTCCAGAGTTACCTCCGAAATTGCCGTCTCCTCGCCGCTTCAAGAAACTCTTTGTCATGCGTCACCGGACGGGCCTTACCTGCGCTGCGCGGCCTGTCCCTTGTTTTCCGTCAACGCGGCTTGCCGAAAGTTACGTCTCTCTCTTTCACCATCAATTTTCACAGTTTTCTTCGACCAGCGTGGGCGGCGATTGCCCTTCAAAATTGTCACGGCCTTCCCGAAAATATCTGTTGTTCATTGGTCAATTCTAGTCACACCCATTTGACGACTGAACTTAAATACCGGTGTTCGGCAAGCGCGCGTCAGATTAGCAAGATTAACAAACGTTACCGAAGTCATACACTTCTCTAACGGCACTGAATTACGGTTCAGATCTTACGGTTTTTTAGACAAGAATACTCTTGTAATATTTCAAATCGCGCTAAGTCTCACCTATCATTATACAGTCCACTAAAGTTCACATATTTAAATAAAGTTTTGTTCCACTCGTTTTCTACAAAGTTAATCCTGGTGATCAGATCCATTTCACTAGTAACCCATCCCGAACAAGTCTCGCATCTCACCATTCGGCGCGATCACAACCCTCTCGTAAAAACTATCTTAATTGCAACTGTGGCGACGGCAACACCGAAGGTTGTACGTGCCTAACTCTGTCCTCGGTAATTTATAACACATAAACGGAAAACAGGCAAAAAATTCCGAAATTCAGCTCCGAACAAGCCAACCATTCGACACGCGCTGCACGCGGACAGTTTTACTCCGACGAACGCACATCACGTGTGGTGCACTCGAGGAAACGGAAACCAGATGACCCTGCAATAAACCACGGTAATCCCTCATTGACCGTTTCCCACTCCTTCAGGCATACTCCTTCCATCATTTCTTCAAGCAATTAAAAAATGTTTAAATTCAAAAAATTCATCCGCCTCAAACTACCCTCTACCAATCACGACAAAAACCGAGGGGACGACGGACAGAACGCAACAAGACTTAGGCAGATGAAACCAGAAATCGTGAAGAACACGAAAAGAAGACTGTTCGGCGTCGGGACAGGGCTCAGCAGCGATAGCGAGCCGTAGTCTAACGTCCGTCTCACCGCACTTGTAAGGTGATGTGAGAAATGAATAAGGTGGCGGTAATCAGTTGACCGGTACACGAATTGTAGTTGAACTTGTGAACTTTAATGTTTATATATACACTCTTGACTGGACCGTTACACTATAGTACAATGTTGCCTTTAAACTTATTAGGTCAATCGAAAAGTTCTGTCCATCTAGCGTCGAGTAGCCGTAGCTCGAACTGTGGGTAACTATAACCTCTAATGTAAGGCTAATTTTATAGTTTGAACATCTGTTAATAAAACTCAGTACACAACAATTTACGCTTGCATCAATAACTTCGTTTTTTTCTACATTGAAGATGTCGGAATTTGAGCCGAATAAGCGTCATTTGCGCGAAGTGTTAGTCTTTTGTTTCAATTGGAAGAAAACGGCAGCTGAAGCTCATCGAATGATTTTAGACGTTTATGGCGATAATGCTGTTTCCGATAAAACATGTAGAGAGTGGTTTCGACGTTTTAAAAATGGTGATTTTTCTTTGGAGGACAAAGAGCGTTCTGGACGGCCACGAGTATTCGAAGACGAAGAATTGCAGACATTGGTGGATGAAGATCCATGTCAAACGCAAAAACAAATTGCAGAAACGTTAAATTGTGCTCAATCTGTCATTTCCGACCGTTTAAAAGCCTTAGGGAAGGTCTACAAGGAAGGAAAGTGGGTCCCATATGAACTCAAGCCAAGAGACATTGAAAGGCGGAAAACCATCTGCGAAATTTTGCTTGCTAGGCAACAAAGAAAGGGGTTTCTCCATCGTCTCATCACTGGGGATGAAAAATGGATTTATTTTGACAATCCTAAACGTCGAAAAACCATTTGTGATCCTGGCCAACCCTCAACATCGACGCCAAAGCGGAATATCCACGGAAAAAAGGCTTTACTCTGCATTTGGTGGGATCAGGAAGGTGTGGTATACTATGAACTGCTAAAAACTGGTCAAACAGTCACAGGCGATCTCTACCGACAACAAATTATCCGTTTGAGTCGAGCATTGCACGAAAAACGACCACAATATGAAACGAGACAGCGAAAGGTGATTTTGCTACATGACAATGCTCGGCCTCACGTCTCAAAAATTGTCAAGGAAACGATAGAAGCACTTCGCTGGGAAATGCTACCACATTCGGCTTATTCACCAGACTGTGCCCCATCTGACTACCACTTGTTTCGGTCAATGGCACACGCACTTGCTGAAGATCGATTTAATTCGTACGAAGATCTCGAAAAATGGATATCCGCCTGGATAACCTCCAAAGATGAATCATTCTTTCGACGCGGAATTCGCTTGCTGCCCAAAAGATGGGAAAAAGTCATCACTAACGATGGACAATATTTTGATTAACGTACTTTTTCATTTTCTTTCATGAATAAAGCTTTACTTTTTGTAAAAAAAACGGACGGAACTTTCCGATTTACCTAATATAAAATGTTGCGTAAAGTATAGTAAACCAGCGTCGTAACGCGTGGTAGAATTATTATCATTATTATCGTGTAGTTATTACGCGACCCAGGTTCTCAGCGGCATCCTTGTATGCTGAGAAGATATCACCGACGTGACACCTCCGTATACAGCAAGTAACAAATTCGAACCCTACAATATCTCGAAAACGAGTGTTTCACTCGATCACAGTGCAGACCCAGGTACAATGCCTTGACAATTCTAGACACGAATACTTTCGTGACTGACCGTAGATGCTTCGGTCGCGAAACATAGCGAAATAAACGATTTTGCACTTCGATCGCTCGTGTCGCAGACTCATAGCTCACCTTCTTCTCTGCAAACAAAAATATTTTCTCCACTAAGCGAATGATCGGTGTAATAATCCTGGTCCTCAACTGTATCCTAAATATTATTCTAACTGCAACTAACAAACTCGAACCCTAAAATATCTCGAAAACGAGTGTTCCACTCGATCGCAATGTGGACCCAGGTACGATTCCTGGACAATTCTAGACACGAATACCTTCGTGACTGACCGTAGATGCTTCGGTCGCGAAACACAACAAAATAAGCGATTTTACACTTCGATCGCTCGTGTCGCAGACTCATATCACACCTTCTTCTCTGCAAACAGAAATATTTTCTCCACTGAGCGGATGATTGGTATCACAGTCTTGGTCCCTCACTCTGTCGTAAAAGTTATCTTAATTGCAACTAACAAACTCGAAGCCTAAAATATCTCGAAAACGAGTGTTCCACTCGATTGCAGTACGGACCCAGGTACGATGCCTGGACAATTCTAGACACGAATACTTTCGTGACTTACCGTAGATGCTTCGGTCGCGAAACATAGCGAAATAAGCGATTTTGCACTTCGATCGAGCGTGTCGCCGCCTCGTACCGTGCCTTCCTTTCTGCGAATATAAATTTTTCTCCACTTGACGGATGATCGGTATCGTGATCCCCGCATTCGTGACCCTCTCGTAAAAGCTATCTTAATTGAATCTATAGTCTCCCGGCATCGTCGAGACAGTCGGCAGGTATCGCCCACCTTCGACGCTAGTATAGTCCGATTATAGCGGTCTCTTTGTTTCCTCCATGTATTGTGCATGAAGATGCTCCACCGAACTCTTTGTTGTCATGGTGCTACAGTTATGCGGATGTATACGCGAGGATGGCTTTGTACCGGGACGCGCGACATTCACTTTTATCCGCACTGCCATCGGATTTGCAGTTTTCAAATGACTACAAGTTGGATACACTCGAAAGTTAAGATTTTTGTATTGCCTTCTTGAGAAACTGTGTTTAGCAAATGTTTCCTTCGAACGAATGTGTGAACCGCTGATACGAGAGAGGGAGGGCGGGTTTAAAGACAAGGAAGTCGAAATATATTAGACCGTTCACGTTTTACTTGCCAACACCCGTCGCCGAGCCTATGTCACCACCGACCGGAAAACCCCGAGCTCCCACTACCCTTAACGCCCCAAACAAAGGTGAAAAATCAAGCACCACCATTGGCCAATACTTGGTCACCGAAAGTAGTATATAAGCAGTCAATGTATCCATACAAATCAGATGCGATCAAATAGCTCATGCTGAAACTTGTACAGTACAGAAACGCAGAATAAACTGCAACCAAAACCTACAAGTTGATCGTCTCTCACGTATTAAACTCATTCAATCCCACACCAGTGGGTGGTCCTTCGAAATCAGGATCAATGATCAGAGGATTTCGGTGACGACAGTGAACGAAGCCTTAACAGAGGGAGAGAGAGAGAACTGAAGCCGAGACTCCGTTGTATCGGATAGTCTTAAGAAACAACAATCGAAGGAACGTATGCGAAGCCATTGTAACTTTACTTTACATTTGATCCGTTTAATAATTAAACTTATTTTATTATAGTTGTAGTGGCCAACGCTGGTCGACGTTTTATGGCAAGATTTCGCTATTGCTATCTTGTTCTATTGCAGCCATTGTCGCTCGACCCAGGGCACAGAGACTGCGATTTCTGCGACGGAAGGCATTCTGTAGGCCATAAAACGTCGAAGACGGCTGTACAAGTGGTGTTTCGAACTTTGCGATTTGAGGCATTTGGGTTGTTACCACACTTAGGGTAAAATTACAAACGGACGTGGCTGCATTTCCAGGGTTAGCAAATGTGGCTACCCCCGGAAATGTCGCAAGCATCCCCACTATGTTTCCGATCGTCTCAGTTTTTACAGCCCCCCAGCGAATCGTAGGGCCCGTTTTATCGACATAGGTTTTCGTTGGTCAATCCGCGTCTTCGAGAGAAGAGAATAATTGAGAAAAGGAAAGGGAGTTAACTTGCTGCCCTTCGCGCTCGGTCTACGCTCAGTTGCTAGCAATTCCGTTTCCATCCTAGCGTATTTTTGAACTCATTTTTTGAGATTACGTTTGACCCTCTCACTGGCTTTAGCAAAGCAGGAAATGATACCATTTAACTAGTTGAAAATTAGAATGCAAATTGAACGTTTATAATTTTTTGTTAAAATGTACTGAACACGGTTCGTCATTCGAGAGTTAAAGAATATGAGTATAGTTGGAAGTTTATTAGCATGGGAAAAAAACAAACTACCCGGCGGCTTGCATATTGTGAATAGACGATGCTAGTTTATGGGAAAAGATCCTTTAACAAAAGGTCTTTGTGCAGCGTGCTGCGTGACCTATGTGAAGAAACGAAGTTATGGGTTCAGTGGGCGTTGCACGATTTGGGGATACACCCCAAACCAGTGACTTACTGGTACAAGCAGAAAAATTTACATTTTGACCTGAATATTTGTAAACTTTGACCGCAATAAGTTCTTCAACTTTCAGTCTCATAAAACTGTTCTGGACTTTATTCGAACAATATTCGATAAATTAAATACAGCAAACTAAATACTTGAGACTTGCAAACTGGACTGTACTATAGAACTATGTGCCTTCAGATTTTACTTTTGAACAATTTTAACCAAATTGTTAATGCGCCTTGACAGGGCTTAGCAATATTAGTGAGCCGTAGTCTAACACACGTTTCACCGCACTTGTAGGGTGGTACAAGGAAAGAAAGGGCGATAATCAGATGACCGATACACGAACTTTGAAACTAATCTTGGAAACTTTAATAATTATATACACTCTTGACTAGACCGTTATCGTATGTTACAATGTTGCTTTAAACTATAAAATGAATAAACAGTGTATGAAAATTGTGTAATTTCGTATCGTAAATAATTGTTAGAAGCCAGGTAGACTGAACGTGTCCATTATTTCTAATATTTACAACACTGTCGCCGGCCGAGTTAACATTGGGAGACTGATTGAATTTATTGGAGCAGGAACTCGGCGCGGTAAAGAGGAGACAATTATGTCGCGTACGAATTTTAACGATTAACGAGCACGAATTAATCGGACAGCAAGACGTTGCGCGTATGTTGTTTTCAGTAAAGAGTTTTCCGGGATCGTCTCTTTTATTTTAACGCACGAGGCACTCAAAATCGCGTTTTGGGGGAAAATTCATCCTCATTCGCTGGTTGACTGGAGGAGGTGGATCTTCGAGAACCACCCTCGTCGGTGGAGAAGAAAGTTTCCATCTCTAGTCAACCTTGGAATTTCCCGGTGGGAATTCCCGTCATTTGGACGTTGACTAAATCCTAAAATACGCCGATGTTTATGGCCCAGCTGGCCAGCAAATGTTTTATTACCCCTTGCGACCTGAGTCCGGCGACGAAGGCCTAAGGGTGTAACGGTTTTCCTGTGTGATTTCTAAAAAGCCCCAAGTGGTCAGCACGTTTGGTTCAAGGCGTACGATGCCCTGGCCACCGCTTATGCCGACCCTTGGCGGCTGTGTCCTCCTCTAAGGACTCCAAGTAGTCGACACTTTCGGCACAAGGTAAACGATGCCTTGGCCACCGCTTGTGCCGACCTTTGCCTGCGCGATGTCCAAATCCGTGGCACTTGCGTACCTCGCGAACGGTACCCAGCCCCGAGTCACACTGAATGGTTTTATGGCCTCCTTTCCAATGCCAGAGCTCGAACCTTCGAACGCTTTCGATGCGACACTCGAGGGTTAGCACACTTCTAATTACTCGAAGCAAGCTAAAAATCGGAAAAGGGACGCAGGAGGTCGTTTCGCAGCCGACTCCCACGCGACCTGCGATTGCATTGTTCGCGCGATTTGTAAAGAAGATGCGCGAGACTGGGGGGCGTGCGGATCTTTCCTCGGAATCGAACAAAAATAGAAGAACCGGTTTCTAGAATTGTCTAGACATCGCGTTTGGATCTGTGCTCCGATCAAGTGGTACACTGTCGTTTTTGAGATATTTATGGGCATGCTTAGTCTAAAGAATTATTTACGGAATTGGGTAAGGCTGGAAGTCAAGCATTTTGATTTCGAAAAGGAAAATAAACCAGCCGTACTCCACTTAACGAAAATCGAAGCATCGCAGACGCAACCGCAGAGGAAAGGCGATATCAGTTTCGGAGAAAGATCCTTGAACAAGGAATCTTTGTGCAGCGTCTTACGAGGCTTTGTAGGAAAACAAAATCACAAAGTTAGTAGGCATTGCATAATTTTAGGATTACGCCCCAGACTGGCAATTCGTCCCCTATTTATCCCTACCAAAGGAAAAATTATTTTCCGAACTTTGATAGGGATATAACGAGAAAAGTATACTATGAACAGTCAGAATCTTGAACATGTTCGCAGAACTCTTTGAACTTCGGACTAAATCTTCAACATGTATGCACCTTACAACAGTCAAAATCTTGAACGTATCCGCATCTCAGAACTCTTTGAACTTCGGACTAGTACGTAATACAGAACAATTTAGAACTTTAGAACTTTTGAAACTTTAAAACCTTACTAACAATACATTGTATATTTGCGAATGCAAAATACGCCAATCGATTGTGCTAAAATAGAGCGTTATTGCCTTGAATCAGGGGCAATTATGACAGAACAAACGCTCGAAATATTGGTCCTTCGAGCCGGATAGAATCATTGAACCTTCGAATCGGATAGAAACGTTGGTCCGTCAAACGCTCGTAACAAACAGCCTTTAGATGTAAGTAGAACAATATATGAAAAATAGTGTTAAAGCTCGCCTCTTAAATCTAGCGTAGCTTCAAATGTTGTATAAATTTCGATCGTACAAATTTTACCTGTCGCCGCACGCCGCCGAGCCTACGTCACCACCAGCCGGGAAAACCCGTGCTTCCACTAGCCTTAACGCTGTAGACAATGAACAAAAATGAAGCTCCAGCATTGGCCAATACTTGGTCACCCAAAATAGCATATAAGCAGTAAATGTATCCAAACGTATCAGGTTCGATCAATCAGCTCACGCTGATGCTTGTACATTTCAAATGAACAGGATAAACTTCGATCCACAACCAAGTTTCTGGCCGGGTATCACATTTCAATTTTACGCTTATTCTCCTTAATTTGCTCTACAATGAGTAAGTGATGCTCTTACAAGGCAGAATAAACAATTTATGAAAAATACAGTAAGCAGCAACGCGAGCGTCGCAATTACTTATAGTAGTGCTCATCGATGGGGCGTAAACATCCACCAGCAATGAGCACATACAAAAATATATGTAAACGCTGATTGACTTCTTAATTTGACGTCCACCTTGCACTGGTGGAGTGAGAGCAGCAGCGAAATGTCTTCAAGACAAAGGCTGGTTGCACGCTTGATAATACCTGGCGGTCACATCATCTAAGTATATATGTAAATATATATCATATCTGTTAAGGCTTCGCTCACTGTATTGAACGAATCCTCTGAATATTGCACTTGGTGCCTACTGACTTCGAAGGACCACCCACTGGTGTGGGACTGAATGACTCTGAACTCGTGAGAGACGATCAACTTGTAGGTTTTGGTTGAAGTTTATTCTCCGTTTCTGTACTGTACAAACTGTTTGATCGAATCTGATTTGTATGGATACATTTGCTGCTTATATACTACTTTCGTGACCAAGTATTGGCCAATCGCGGAGCTGGATTTTCGTTCTTTGTTTGGAGCGTTAAGGGTGGGAGCGCGTGTTTTCCCGGTCGGTGGAGACGTAGGCTTGGCGACAGGTGTCGGCAGGTAAAACGTGAACGGTCTAACATGTTTAGACTTCCTTATCTTAACAATATCATCTAAAAAAGAAATACTAAGTACCCAATAAAATATTAATAAATAAATATATACGTAATACAAAAAATGTTACATTTATTTATACATAAATTTCGTGGAAATAGCTGGACAGGATTGAAAATTAATGAGAACTAACGATGATACTAGTAAAATTTCACGATTTATGATCCCCAAAAACCTCGAAAAACTGCCGGCGCCAAACGAAAAAATACTGATGAAACGTGTGGACGGCAAAGTGTTAACATTAATCATCTAACTTTCTAAACATACAAATTCTCAAGGCTGCGTTAAAATATTGAAATATGTATTTCATTCTTACTACACAGTTTTTAAAATATATTTTGTGAAGAAATAGGCTTTCCAATGCTAACGTATTGCTATGCTCTATTTTAATTAAGTAGTAAAACGTAAAATATCTTTAAACATTAACACTCGGATGACGTCTCTGAAGTGACACTAAAAACTGCCATATTATTATTTAAAACAGATTTTACATTACTGTGTTTGCATTTGAGAAGTCGGTAAGAATTGAACCGTTGCACGTACTAGTAATAATCTCGATTTTGGAAGTAAAATACTTGGAGTGATAAAGGGTTAAAAATTAAAAAAAGAACTAAGCTAACAATTTTTAATATTTTTTCAAAAGTAAAGTTTTACAAGCAAAAGACATAAAAGACAATAATGTACTATTGTAAACAAAACATTTAAATATTTATATAAAATTTTTTATATCATCTTTAGACGATCACAAAAAGTTATGATACTCATATATGTAATTTATTTAAAAATTAACCAAGTAGCAAGTGCTATTTTAGTTTTATGAGATAATCTATAAAATCTATAATATATTTTTAAGAATAGTAGAATGTTGATGCAAAACAATAAATCTTTATGAAGAATGAAAGACTTCTTTCTTAAACAATTCTGATGCGATATAAATAAATACCATCTATTCGTTTTTATCACAAATGCTTGAAATTCATAATCTACTAACGAAACGTTCACATAATTAGCAGTGCACGGACATACACTCCGAGACAAAAAGATAGCACACCTTACATTTTCCCATATTTTGTGTTAAAAGCTGATTAAGATACATATTTTCTTTTATCGATAACTCAGAGCATGTCTGTCTATACAATTTACGAAATATCGTACACAACTTATACTTCGACAAGATTCTAACACAAAAAATGTATATATTATTGTTCACAAATAGGACAAAATGATATCACATGTATAAATCTACGGTTTCCAGTTACAGCGAATTGCGAGCAGCAACCTCGGAACGTAGTTAATAAAGTCCGTGATATTATTTCGTGGTGTAAATTTGTTCAAAAAAAGCGAAATATTATCAAAAATGGGTCACGGAAAGAGATTGATCGCGTGTAAAATTGACACTATAATAAAATTGAAAGAAGAACAATATTCACTGACAAAAATAGGAAAAATTATGAATAGAAGACCGAAAGTTTAGACGAATTGTTATTTTAAATGAATTATTTAACTGGAATCAAATTCGCCTAATTTTCACAACAACAGTTTATTAACAAACAACGAAAAATACCAAAAACATAACAACGTAACAAAAACAAAAGAACGAACTGACAGCAATACATCGGTGTTACTCTGCGGCTGAACGACTAACTTCAGTCATCCGTCAGAATTTCGCTTTTAACTATCCCCGTGTCCCTCAGAAATTTCCTTCGAACAAGGAAACTTCAGGGGTGGGGATATCGTTTTCCTGTACGGGCCCCTTAGAGAAAATTCGTGTCCTTGGACCGACTAGCCGTGTCCTGGTGAAAATCGAGGATTGGCGGCCAAATGTGCACGCCAAGGAAAAACCTCGAATCTGGTCGCCAAGTGTGCACACCAGGTAGGGATCGGCAACCGGCGTCTAAATGTGCGCTCGGAAAGAGCTTGGGCCTGGCGACCAAATGTCCCAGCCCGCCGGCCATACTCCTACCTGAGTCCGATTGACTTTTTTCCAAGGGGTCCACTACAAAAGTAATAATGAATTTCTTAAAAAATCCGAAAAACTATGATAGAAAGAAGAGTTCTGGACGTCCGCAAAGTCTAAATGCCGGGAAACGACGTGCAATACTAAGAGGAGCTTCAAATTTTAAGATGACTGCAAGGCAAATTGCTCAAAGCGTTATTGTAAACACTAATATAAAGAATGTGAGACGTGTTTTACAAAAACGTGAATACATAACACGAAGAAAATTGAAGAAAAAGCTTTGGTTAACTATGCAACATAAGATGAATCGATTACACTTTGTGGAAAAGAATATTCATATGCAAAAGAAATGGCGAAGAATAATATTTACGGATGAAGAGAGATTTAACTTAGATGAACTTGGTGTTCTGAATTACCATTTTCACGATATGCAAAAGAGGAACAGTTTTTGAGTGGTCGGCAAATGAGAGCTGGTGGTGCGATGATTTGGTGCGGCATCGGGTACTATGGTAAAATGGAAATCGAATTTATAACAGAAACAATGAATATCAAAATGCATTTGGAAATGACTGAAGAACAAATAAACACATACGCCACCAAAATTGCTGGAGAGAAGTTTATTTTTCAGCAGGATAATGCCTCAGTATACACTACAAATGTAGTAAAAGGGCATTTTCATCGAAAAAAAAAATTCGCGATTTGTATTGGCCAGCAAGATCACCCGACCTTAACATTATTGAAAATTATTGGGGAAATCTTGCCCGAGCTGTATGTTGTAATTGTGGTTCCTACAATTTGGAAATATTGCCGAATTACAAAAATGTATTCAGGCCGAGTGGGAGCAATTAAAGCAAACAACTATTAAAAAACTCTATAAATCTTTGTCAACGAGAATGATAGCTGTTATTAAATATAAAGGAGGAGCGACAAGATATTAAGTATTAAATATTATTCGTTGATTTATTGTTATACATAATTTTATGTTAAATGTACTATCATTTTGTCCCATTATATTTCCTTAAAAGTTCTTTTTTTTTAATAAAATTGTATAGACTAGCGAAATTCAATTCAATTTCATTTGTGTATGTTTATAGAGGTATTTTGCAAGAATGTATAAAAGTAAAACCATGGTTGTAATGTTAAATAAATAAAAATGATGTTAATTTTAAAATGTGCTATCTTTTTGTCCCGGAGTGTAACTTGTCATACAGTAGAATTCGCGATATGAACACATTGAATGCCACGGGGGTCACCGGTGACCGGCACCGTTACATTGTTTAAGAACGGTTATCAATAAATTAACAGCATTGAAATTAACGCAGTACTGCCAAAATTAACCAGATTATAGTACGAGGTGAAAACTTTAGTTTTTAGTAACTAATAATTTTGTACAATAACGCTGATTATTTCTATAAATAAAACAAATGAAACTTGTTCGAAGCATGCAAAATTCGCGTGGCATTGAACGTGTTAAAGCGTAAATGCTAATACTGATGTTGAGTAACGATAAAGTTTGTTCAATGAAATCAGATATTCCTCTGTGTTCGACTTACCAATCGGTTACATTAAACCTCCATCTGTTTCGTCCGCACTTTTCCCTCGGCGCTAATGAATTTAACATTTAAATACTTTAGCGCGTCTAATGGATATTCTCGATAACGGAAACCGAACTATAACAAGGTGTTATTAGGCGCCGAAGGGAATTCGCGAACGCTGGGAAACGGGGAACGGTGATGATGCTAATCTCTAAGTACCGTGCTTCTTCTCGAGGAAGCTCGGTTACGTTGGAATTGTCATGTTGCAGCTTCAAATCGCGTTCCCCTGTCTGCGACAGAAGCGTTTCTCGTTTGAATGCTGCCGAAGGGAGCAGATATCTTAATTGAATCTGTTAGTAAAACGGACGGAGTCCAACTGTTTCCGGGAAAGTCGTTTGCTGCAGTTACCCGCGGAAAAAAGACTAGTTTTCTGTAAAGGGAAAGCCACCCTGAGACTTTTGATGGTCATATGAGGGCTAGCATTTAATACAGGAAAACTATGTTAACCGAGTCGAATGGAACAGGGAGAAGGAGATTAGAGTCTTTTAAAGCAACGTGAAATTCGCGAAATGTGTCTCAGGCTGATATTTCCCATGGGAATTTGCAGAGAAATGTATTTTGTTTTATTTAATATTTTTCAAAATTTGTGTTACATTATACAAGATTTATTCAATTTTAATTTCGTTCAATTATTTATCCTATATTTTATTCAATTATTTAGGAAAAATATTTCAGACAAAAACGCGAGTAAACTACATTTAGTTATAATCTTATTAAACTTTCCATGTATACGCGAATTTTGTTTACCTGGAATTGATATCGGATACAAAAGTAATCAGAAGTCAGCCACAAAGTTGGTAACTTGGTACAATTGTGCTTTAAGATTGTGTAAAATGTATGATTGTGTAAAAATATCCCATTGTACATTATTATTACATTAGAACAGTTAAAGGGGTTTATATTTTAGCAAATTTTTGTTAATCTCATAGTTTTTTTATGTATACAGATATTCCACAATTTATTTTTAAATATCTACAAATTCAGAAATTTAAAATAAAAAATATGTACACCAGGTAAATGGAAACGAATATTAATTTCAACAATGTTTAAACAACGTATAACATTCTATATGAAACACAACAACTATAATCTTTCACTCTCCAAAAATAGGATTTAAATGAAACTAATTAAACCAAATAAATTAAACTAAAATTAAATAAAAATATTTTAATACAGAAATCTAAATAATTTAATCTGAACAAATTTAGTACAGAATATCAGCGACTTGTTTTTGAGTCATTGGAATGCAGAAAATACTTGAAGTGCAAAAACTGCCGTATATACGATTATTGATCAAAGTAATCAACTAATTCACTTCTTTCCGATTCATTTCCATTCACATCGGATTATGTGCACATCACTAGTATTTTTCATTAAATACGTCATAAATGTAGAACTTATATATTTCATAAATATATAAATATATGTCGGGGCGGGACGGCAGCGATGCAGCCCATCGGCAACGATCCGTCGCAATGCTCATCGTATTGTACAAAATTGTTCTTAAACTTCATTCACGCTGGATTACGTTTAATTTTAAAATAGCAGTTGAGGCAATTGATTGATGTTCTTGGTTTGTTTTCTGTATTCTTCTTTGTGCACAATGCAAGGTGTTCAGCGGTAAAACCTATAGAAAATAAAAAATTTCGACAATAACTTTATCTTTCAACTGACACCACTTAGCTTACCGATTTTATTAATCCGGTAAGCACATCATACAATACGAATCCTGTCGTAGCAGGCAGTTTCTCGGAAAAGCCACGTCTTCTTTTAGAATACTAAGCACTTTATTTTTTTACGACCCACAGCTGGTCACCAGACATCGAGTCACCGTCAATAACTTATTATTTTCGCACGCTTTGTAAAACGAGGCACTTTTCCGAGTTTATTACCTGCTACGGTTGACTCTCGAGACACGCGGATTCCACTTGCGTCACTCGCAGGTACAATTTGTACCTTCGAGTAACCTTTAATCTGGGTGATCACCTTACCCTTTCCTCGCAATGCTAAAACCAATCAGCTAAGGTGACCGTTTTCCTCGCTGTAGAATTTCATGTCGTAAATAATTGTTACAAGCCAGGTAGACTGAACGTGTCCTTTATTTCCAATATTTACAACACTGCCGCCGACCGAATTAACTTTGGGCGACTGATTGAATTTATCAGAGCAGTGACTTCGGTGCGATGAAAGAGAATACAATTCGTTATGTCGCGTACGAACCTTAACGATTGACGAGCGCGAATTAATCGGACAGCAAGACGTTGTGCTTGAGGAACTGTATCAAGAAAAAGACTTTGTATGAGAAGACGTGCGTTTTTCTGGGATCGTCGCTTTTATTTTGGAGCATGAGGCACTCAAAATCGCGTTTTGGGGAAAAAGTCATCCCCATTCGTTGGTTGATTGGAGGAGGTGGATCTTCTAGGACCATTCTCGTCGGTGAAGGAGGAAGTCTCCATCTCCAGTCAACCTTGGAATTTCTCGGCGGAAACTCCCATAATTCAGACGTTGACAAAGTCCCGAAATACGCCGATGTTTTTGGCCCAGATGGCCAGCAAATGTTTTATTACTCCTTGCGACCTGGTCCGGCGACGACGGCCCAAGAGTGTAACGGTTTTCCTGTGCGATTTTTAAAAAGCCCCAAGTGGCCAGCACGTTCGGCTCAAGGCGTACGATGCCTTGGCCGCCGCTTATGCCGACCCTTGACGGCTGTGTCCTTTTCGAAGGACTGCAAGTAGTCGACATGTTCGGCACAAGGCAAACGATGCCTGCAATGTCCAAATCCGTGGCTCTTGCGTACCTCGCGAACTTTACCCCACCGAGAAGCACACGGAATGGTTTTATGGCCCACTTTCCAATGCCAGTCCTCGAATCCTCAAACGCCTTCGGTGCGGTACTCGAGGGTTAGCAATACTTCTAATTATTCGAAACTGGCTAAAAATCGGAAAAGGGACTTTTGGGGGCCATATCGTGGCCGACTCTCCCGTCGACTTGCGTTTGCTTTGTTTGCGTGATTTCTGCAAACGAGGCACGAGAGTGGGGGGGTGAGCGGACCTTTTCTCATAATCGAACACCCGCTAACTCCGAAAAATGTAAAATGCACGAATCCGCTTGGATCGTATCATATTCTGGCCTACACTCAGGTTACTTGCAATCAAAAAGTAACATTCGTAAAGACTTCAAAACCATCTCTCGAGAAGCCTCTATCGACAAAGAAGCCTCACTTGTAATCGTTGCGAAGTTGTGTATGCATTTAAAATATAGAATTTACATGTGTTGTAAATATCCAGTCATTTAACAATGTATCACTCCTATCATCTAAACGGATAGTAGGGAATCGTTTCGAACTCGCGTTGTCAAGAAATTAGAGTTGAAGACTTACGACCTTCAGCAACGCCGAACCATTATCCGTGTCACGACGCGATACGAACAAACACAAGGAGAGATGCGAAACCCCGAGTCTCGTGGAAAAATAGATTGGGGGCCGTGGTTGAACGATTCTGCAAGCAGCAGTGAAGTTATTTGCAAGTGAAAAACGAAATTTTGGAAGAAGACTTTTTGTGATTATTTTCAGTAACGAAGAGATGGACGAGTAGCGAGGTGTCCATGTTTCACGCGACCCGTAGGCTCGTTGACATGTCTCTTGGGGTGCACTTCGGGGTTACGAGTTAAGGCGGATTTGTTGCGATATGACCGTACGCACAGGAGAATGAGTGGTCCGATGGAGAATGTCCCGTCCGGGTCGAGGAACAGCTTGTTAGAAGGCATTTGTTTACAATGTCTTCGATGGGTTAATTAGAAAATCGTTACAATGCTCATTCGAGTGGCACGCAAAAAGTCCGTATTGCCCTGCAATCGGTACCAGGCCGAAAGGTGACCCTTCGACGCGGCCTTCGACGATCTTCACCTACGAGCAGGGCAATTAGGCAATAAAACCATTAGCGCTATTGTGCGCGAATTTTTTGACACCGCAGCGCTAATCCGAAGTGCCGTCCTTTCTTCCAAAAAATTAATTAACAACGGCAACCTAAAGGAGAGGCTTCCTTCTCCACCGCGGAGGAACGTTCGAAAAAGATTCTCCCTCTTCAAGTGAAAATTAACGAATAAGGTGCTGTATACATCGTATCGGCCACACCCTCAATTTGTCAAACGGACTTCGGAAAAAGCGATCAGAATCATTTGGACTATCGAGTCGAGCAAAATCAGTTTGACTACCGAGTCAACCACATCGTATCGTTTGGACTTGATCAACTATCGTGCGAGTGGATTAAGACTGGAATCTTTGACCATCGTTTGGGTCATAAGACAAATAAATTTGACTAACGTTCGAGTCGAATTTAGAATCTCGTGAAATACACTATTGTTAAGACAAGAAAGTTGAAAAATATTCGACCGTTCACGTTTTACCTGACGACATCCATCGCCGAGTCTACGTCACCACCGGCCAGGAAAGCCCGCGCTCCCACTACCCTTAATGCTCCAGACAAAGGACAAAAATCAAGCACCACCATTGGCCAATACTTGGTCACCGAAAGTAGTATATAAGCAGCCAATGTCTCCATACAAATTAAATTCGATCTGTCGGCTCATACTGAAACTTGTAAAGTACGAAAACGTAGAATAAACTTCTATCCAAAACCTGCAAGTTGATCGTCTCTCACTTGTTAAACTCGTCAGTCCCACATCAGTGGGTGGTCCTTCGAAGTCAGTCGGCACCAAGTGCAATACTCAAAAGATTTCGGTCACTACAGTGAACTATCCTTAACAACTATCGTTTTAGAGTGTATTTTACGTTGTGCTAAAGATCTATCGTCGCGAGATCTTCCTAACTTTACATACCCTGTAACACGGTCCGCCGGAAAATATTGTACTTGTTCGACGTCGTGACAGAGCTCGGCAGCGATAGCGAGCCGTAGTCTAACGTCCGTCTCACCGCACTTGTAAGGTGATGTGAGAAATGAAAAAGGTGGCGATAATCAGTTGATGACGATATATACACTCCTGACTAGACCGTTACACTATATTACAATGTTGCCTTTAAACTTATAAAATGATTAGTAAAGTATAGCAAACCAGCGTCGTAACGCGTGGTAGAATTCAAACAGCGCGTATCGCGTGAACGTAAAAACAGTCACGCGAGCGTCGCAATGCCCAAGTATTTATACTAGTGCTCATTGATGGGGTGGAAATATCCACCACCAATGAGCACGTACAAAGATCTATATAAACCATGATTGATTTCTTTATTTTCCGCCCGCCCTGCACTGGTGGGGTGAGTCTAGCATCGAATTTTCTCCAAGACGGTACGTCCCAGGTATCGTCCCGAGGATGGTCGCGCGCTCGTTAATGTCCGGTGTTGCACATCTGGAGGTTTATGGCACCTCAATTGTTATTGAGTACAAAGTTGGCGTCTCGGACGCGCACGTGTCCATGAAGGACAACCCTAATCAATGTACGTTTCGAATTTTGGTAAATACTACCTAACACATCTAGCATTCAGCTGAACGGTTCCTCAAAAATAGCGGAACGTCGGAACCCGTGCCATAAACCTCTTCGTTAATTAAAAATATTCTTAAGGCGCTGTCGCGACTTAACAGTACTAACCGTCCAATATTAGCCGACGGCATTGGTGAAGATCGAAGAAGAGTTGCGAATTGCTCGTTGCATACTGAGATATCGAGAATCGCCATCCGTTTTGCATCTTACAAACACAATCGCGCTAACAGGAACTTACAATTCCGTTCGAATACGTGACCACGAGGAACGGGACGTTACAGTGCACGTTATCAGTAAATCTCAGACATATATATTGTTATAAGTCACTGTAGAAATTATTGCCGTGATAAAGTATCTCCGATTCTGAAACCAGCTCACCTAATATTAATTTATCGTGTAAACACGCGTTACATCCCGAATACCACACTTTTCGCGTGGTTGGTGACGCCACAACACAAAATGTGAACCTGGAAATGGACATTCAACCACGCGTAGTAGGTGTATCATTAGCGAAGCTCAGCGTTACGCTGTAACAACATTTAGATATGCAAACTGTAGCGTCTTTCGTTACCCAACAATAATAGGGGACAGAAGTGTTACATTTCCCCAAAATAAGGATTAAACGACAGTCAGTGTTAAGTAAAGGAGAAGTATCTTAATAAATTCTTCACTCGAAGAACAGTAAGACTTATAGTAAAACGAATGTAAAAGACCAAGCACAAAATGTACAAGACTGAAGGTAAAAGGACGAAATACAATTGTAAAAGGACGACAGACAAAATGTAAAGAACAATGATCAACAAAATGTAAAGACTGCGTAAACATGTAAAGAGACTAGCCGTGAGCGTCGCAATGCCCGCATAGGTAAACTAACGCTCAGCGATGGAGCGTAAGCACTATCCACCAATGAGTGCATACAAAAATATTTGCAAATAGTAATTGCTAAATTTGAGGTCACCCAGTATTAGTAAAGTTATAAGGTAAATTTGGTTTAATAGGTTTCAATCGAGTTTTTTTTATACAATTACATACACAAATTATCACAAAATTCGGATATGTAAGGCTGTCGATGTGCAATTTTGAGAATTTTTACCGATTTCTACGTTGAAAATCCTGATTACAAAAAATGAAAATTCTCAGAAAATGAAGATTTCGTACAACAGTAGTTTTGGCACTATCGCGAAATTTTTATAGTAGCACCGTATTATCAAAATAGTGACTTTAGAATTTTTTCTGATTTTTTGGTTTCAAACGTTACTCGTTTCTTAACAATTAAGTTGACGCCCGAAACGCACGAATGAATTTGGTTGGAACACTCGGTATGCTTATTTTATATTAAGAAGGTGAGGAAAGATAGACAAGGATATATATCCTGTTCAAGTATACTAATATGAGCGACAGACCATATAAATCTTGCGTGCCATGTGTCGCAGCAATTTCAAGTGTAACTAGGTGGTACTGTTAACGAAGAAAGTTCTGTGGATTTGTGTTGTTTGCGATTTTGTCAATGGTAGAGTGGCAGGAAATGTGTTAAAGTGAACGACTGTTTCCTGCAAACTGTACTACTCAGGAATCGTGTCGTTACGGTTTGCTTAGAAACACATTGCCGACTAGTAGCCACTAATGGGTAAGTTCAAACTGCGCCATACCTACCAAACTACCATATCCTGTCGCGATATTGGCCAACCCCGTATCTCCATGAAAGCAAAATCCGATACACATCGGGGTACAGAGTTACAATCTGTGCCTCCCTTCGGAGACATGTTCCTACTGCGGAAGTAGCTTCAGGAAAGAACATAGCATTGTGCTAATGACGCTACAGTAACATCCAGAAGAAGTCTATGTATCTATAGAGGCATGAGATATTGTTCAGACAATGAGTCAATGGTAATTTATAATAAACTTTGTTATTGCGTCTTGACAAGGCTCGGCAGTATTAGCGAGCCGTAGTCTAATACACGTTTCACCGCACTTTTAAGGCGGTGCGAGGAAAGAAAGGGCGATAATCAGATGGCCGATACACGAACATTGAAACTAAACTTTAATGATTATATACACTCCGACCGTTACCGTATGTTACAATATTACATTAAATTATAAAATGAATAAACGTTGTATGAAATAGAAGAACAGCTTTTAAATATAAGTATAACAATGTATGAAGAATAGAACAAACAGCCTATGAAAATAGAGTAAACAGCAGAGCGAACGTCGCAATGATCGGATACTTATACTAGTGCTCATCGATGGGGAGTAAATATCCACCACCAGTGAGCATGTACAAAAATATATGTAAACCCTGATTGGTTTCTTAACCCATTGAATGCCACGGGGGTCACCGGTGACCGGCGCCGTTACATCGTTGAAGAACGGTTATCAATAAATTAACAGCATTGAACATTAACGCAGTACTGCCAAAATTAACCAGATTATAGTACGAGGTGAAAACTTTAGTTTTTAGTAACTAGCTATTTGGTTCAATAACGCTGATCATTTCTATAAATGAAACAAATGAAACTTGTTCGAAGCATGCAAAATTCACGTGGCATTCAACGTGTTAATTTGCCGCCCACCCCGCACTGGTGGAGTGAGAGCAGCAGCGAAATGTCTTCCAGACAGAAGGCGGCTGCACGTTCACTAATACCTGACGGTTTGCATCTGGAGGTTCATGGTACGTCAATCGTTATTGTAGTATCGTAACTAGAATATCGTTGAGGCCCGACGAAAACCAGGCCCAAGGGAAAAGGGGCATTGAGAGAGTGAGAGAGTGAGAGAGAGAGTCTTGTATGTAATGAATGTAACATGCGATGAGAAAAAGCCTCGCGCATGAAGAAAATAGTTGAATGTAAAATAATATTAATTGTTCAATGTCGTTGCCGAGTGTGTATTGAGAGGTCGTCCGTTCACTATGTATTATTTTCCATATTAAATAAAATACCACATTATTGAGTGCAAAAGTCAGAGTTTTGGAGACAAAAGTGTCTACAAAAGACAACCCTAATAAACCGACGTTCCGAGCTCTGGCAAAAATACTAATTTAAACATCTGGCATTTCAAATGGACTGTTCCTAAAAAATAGCGGAACACAGGCGTCCGTACCATAAACCTCTTCATTCATTTAAAAATATTCTTAAGGCGCTATTCGCGTCTTGACGAAGTTTAATGTGTAAAACCATAACAATTGCAATAATAACTAACAACAAATAACGAAGAGAATGATATAAAAATAATGAAATGATAATGAATGATACAAAGAATGACATAAAAAATGCGCGAGAGAGAAAGTAAAATGTTTTAGCCACCGAATTGGAAAATAGCTCGTTCTAAAACCGACGCGAACGGGCGACATTCGGAGAGCTTCTGTCACCCCAATGGGCAACCCGAAAATCGTTCCATAAACAACCATATTGGGAAAAAAGCTTATGGGTTTCAAGAGCATCGAAGGAAAATCCTTTCCCCGAGACGCGTAGGTTGTAAAATCTTTCTGTGACAACCGAGACTCCTGGCAATCATCAATTTATTGCCTACCCTTGAATTCAGCCGCACGCGTATCTACTTCACAAGCGAAGGGTACGTCATAGGGAGATACGAAAATAACACAGATATCGTAATGTAAATTAAGTGATTTAATACAGCGGGTCAAATGATCCTTTTCAGATTTTTCGTTTTACAATTATTGAAATCAGAAAATTATCTTTATAGGAATCAATTCAATTTATCCTTTTGTGCAGATATACTTTGTAATGAAAATCGCAAGTAATCCAAATAAATTAAATTAAATTACGCGTTTAGTATTAACCATCAACCCACACGTACAGTGAGTTACCAATGAATGGATACAGAGTTCATGCGGAAATCAGTATTTTTATCACTGAGAATTGGTTTTTCATTAAAATCTTTGTCTTTTCTGTCTTACATTAGAATGTCGATTTCTAGGGATATAAATATTATGAAATGAGCATTGAAACCTTGCATGGTATAAAATAATATTTATTTATTAAATTCCATGAAAATTGTCATTCTGAAAATTCATGATTCTCCTTAATTAAATATTTTCAACTATATGAATATTATAATTAATTAATTAAACAATTTAATTAATATATATTTTAATTAAATATTTTTCAATATCAGGCAACAGATGCATCGCAATTAATAAAATATTATATGCATTAAATATTTATAAAAAATGGCTTCATAAAAGCAACGTCGCATTGATAAAGAACTGTGCTAAACATTATGAATAAACTGTACATATGCAAATTCGGATTTCAATGGGTTACGTCAGAACAATTGGACAACAGCACAAATATGTTTTTTTACTGAAAAACATTTGTTACGCATGTTGTAACAATGTTACGCTTTTTTGGGGGTATTGCTCGGTAGAAAATCAGCCATAAACATAGTTTATTATATTATTATATATATTTTGTGTATGCCCAAACATAACTCATTGAAACGAACTGTGCGACGTTAGTTGAGCAATGGCTTCCTGTAATAATTGTATCTCCCACTTCAATATAAATACTACAATACAAAAAGGAGGAGTACATATTTTAAAAATAGTTCTAGAATATCATAAAATGAATGAGAAAATTTATCAATACTACCACATTTACATTATCATTATGCCGCGCCCATGAATGTAAGTATAGTTTAGGTACTCGCAGTATTGCCTTCCAATGCAGTATAAATGCGTCCAAACTTACCACTAAACCTACCACAACGTGTCAAATGACCATTTTCAGATTTCTTATTTTAGAATTATTGAAGTTATAAAATCATCTTCATAGGAATCAATTGAATATATCTCTTTGTTTAATTATACTCTATAATCAAAATCGCCAATAATCAAAATTAATTAAATCCTGGCATTTTTGTGACATAAATATGCGTCAGTCAATTTTAATGGTCGGTACATGTAATGTTAAAACCTAATACAATTTCATAAAGCAGTATGTAGGTCAATAAATTAAACAATTCATTTTCTGACAAGAATCCTTAACACCAAGTACGCATAACTAACAGAGAAAGATATATTCACCAGAACCTAATCCGTAACAAGCCATCAAGCAGATCCACTAATAACACAGTTCTAGAATATCATAAATTGAACAAGAAAATTCCTGGATCCTGCGTAAATTAATTTTCAATTAAGCCCTATAAAATTTCACAGAGTTGAATACACAATAAATCAGTTTGACATTCCAATCACTGATGCGCATCATCCATACCAAGTTCGCAGAACTAAGAGACAAAGATAGATTCATCCGTACTTGATCCTGATTGGTCGAATTACCGAACCGGAAAAACCGACCAACCGTGACCAACAGTATATATACCTGAAATTTGGGAAGGTGGATCATTCGAGACCCTGAGTCTACAGCGACAACATGGAGTTCTTCAGGTCTTTGCTCCGCGTGATTGGACTGTATCAACCTGCAAAGGTGGATTTCATTTCCGAACTTCCGCCGGAGGTATCACAGCTGATTCTACGCAAATTGGATCCTAAGACTCTTTTATGTGCTGCTCAAGTGTCGCGAAACTGGTTAAATGTTTGTAGGGCT
>CM052091.1:1709708-1728055 GCA_028453745.1 Agapostemon virescens | reverse complement strand
TTCATAATAGGTCATTGTATTCGTCTTGAAATACACTATCAGAATGTAAATAAAAACTATACCGTTCTATTTAAAAAAACAGAGTTGACCTTCATATCTCCTTGACGTCTCCACCTATAAAAAAATTAACGACGTCAGATTACGAGCCCCTCGATATCAAGTAAGTTTGGTCTGATCCTTTTTTTCTATCTTCAAAAGCAAGCGAGTTATTCAGGTGACCTGTTTTAGGCGCCGCACCCTGTATAATCAAATTACGTATTGATAAATTAGTACAAACATTCCTCGACTTCACATAATTAATCTATATTTTTTAATTGTCAGATCTGCTAACATTTAATTTTCTCGAAACAGAAGAAAATGGACTTGCACCACTTTCAAAATAAACGGTCCATATATTCATTATATTTTCTCTATTATACACTCATTATATATTCGTTATATATTGTATATTATATATTCTTTATTACATATTCTATATTATGTATTAAATATTATATATTCATTATATATTCATTAAATATTCTATATCATATATTCATGATGTATTCCTGTGAACAGTTTAATTTTTGTATCCCAATTTTAGTAACTGTTGGATATCGAATTTTACAGGTCATTTTTTGCATCCACTAACACAACATACAGGAAAACATACAGAAAAATTGGGACTGAAAATAAACGATTATGTATGTCCTTTTTTTAAAACAATTCTGTTCAGACTGAAGTTTTCAAAACTGAATGCCAAGTCAAAAATCAGGAAAAATGCCAAACGTGTTTATTAATGTAAAGATAAATGATCCATACCCATTTCTTGTTTCTACAAGCCATGAAATATTTAATTCTGCCTGATCATATTGAATTTGATATATTTGTTTGAAATGTAAGAGTAAAACAAAGACGAATGAAATGTTTCCGTGGTCCTTTTGGGCAGCTCATTTTAGGGACCGTACATTGGATATTACATGGTCAATTTTGCAAAGTTTACAATTTTTTCAAAATATATTTTTAAAATATCATTTATAAAAAAAATAAAAGCAAATCTTCTCAACACGACAAATCAGAATATTTTCGAAATGTTCCTGTAGGTTTCTCACAGATCCTACAAAATTTGTTTCCCTCTACTACACCATTATGACGATTAATCATTATGTGTGGCGAAAAAATGGCGTCGACAATGTACGACTAGCTGCTAACGTGTTAACCTCTCGACGATGGAGGACCGCTTTACTAGATTGCTCACGCGGACCGAAATGTATAATACTTAAAAAATGTACACTCAGCTTTTTCGTAACAACTTCACGTAAAAAAGATAACACGTTGATGCAATTATAATTTTTACATTTTCAGCATAAACTTAAAATGTATATAAATTAATCAATGTCAATATATAAACAGTTAAAACCAAGCAACCATCTGACTGCCAAATGATACTCGAAAATTGACGGTTAGTATATTAAAATAAAAATTATAATAGCTACAAAAGTTCAAGTGAATATTGTTTTTTCAAAAATATGTGTAAAATTTCAAGAGAAAAAATCGTATTTGGAAGTTTTCAATGAAAAATACATATTTGTGTATTTCTATAAAATTCCATTAAATACTTCGTAATGTATATAATTCGATTCAGTACAATGTGGAAATATTTTATGATGCGATTGTAAAGTCATTATAAATGTGCTATAATCGCTCCTGACATTTTCTGCGAAAACCATTACAATTCTCGACGCAGATATAACGTTTTCCACACTTCTGCCTGTCACGTGTTGTCAAATTAGAGATCTGTCAGAGATGGAAGACGGTTATGGCACCACTTCTGCTATGCGAAATAATCATGTGCACCAAAATGTTATAACTAGACCGCGCATTTTATGCATTTATGGCAAAAGTGAATAGATGAAATGCGATACCGTGACAAGATTAGATGTGTTCAAGAATATTAGTATATTATTTCCGACTTAATAAAATTACTATACAAAGAAATACACTTTTACGTGCTTTTTATCTTTTACAATTATCTTCGAACAATTTTATTGTCAACTTGATAAAATTATTAAACGAAGAATAAATTTTTATTTTTGCTTCCTATTTTTCACATTTTGACTTATAATATTTTAATTTTGCATAAATATCCGCTGTCTAGTAATAATAATGTATGAACAAAACTTTGACCTATATCGTTTCTATTTACACTGCTGTGTCCTATTATTACATTAATTATTCCACGAATCTATGTACAATAATGTATACATATACTGCAGGTCGTAGAAATATGTATATCAGTTCTGCAATGGTTGGTTATCATTAAAGAGATAATACATCGATTATTCCTCTGTATTAATTCTGAGCTTTATCGTCGCGTATCACCTTTTACAATTTTAATATAAATCAAACGACTAATTAAGGTATTGCCAATCACGACTGAACTCTGGTTTGGACTATACGGGAACAAAATGTACTTTAATGCTGAAAATAACTGTCGCCTAATTTGTAAACTATATTTGAATTGAAATTCCTCCTACCCAATAATTTTAAACGTTCCTCTTTTGTTTATAAATTAATCGGTTGAATGAAACTCGTGGGTGAAAGTTAATTTCCTTTATTACAGCTCATTTGGTGCAGAAAGAACCGAAGTGGAATGTAGAACATTCGATCCGATATCGAATCGATAAAGAACCGATATAATAACTCGTATTTACAGAATCGTAATCGAAACCAATATAAACCAGCACCGTTTTGACCTGCAACTGTCTTATCTCATTTCGGATCTACATAACTATTCCAATTTAAATCAGTGAACCACCATTTTACGAATTAACAACATTTATATTCGTGTATTACTTGTATGTATATTTTTATAATAACTACCATGCAATTTATAATTTTTCTGCCTACAGAGTGCACCATTTCAATTTTTAAACACAATTTTCTTCTGGCATATTTGTTCCTCGAAAAAGTGGTTCGAACGAATTCAGTTTATGAAATTAGTGTATTTATAAATAAACACGTACAGGATTTATGGAAATTTACTTAATTTCTTTTTCAATACAATTATATAATTTTAAATCTATCTTGGCTCTACCTAGGAAAGGGGATTAACATAGTTATTTAAAAAGAAGCATTAATTTAAATGATATTTTGATTTAAATATCTTGATTCCGTACTATTGGTGTAAGTTTAAACACAACGTACTTCAGAGAATCTATGATAGCAAATTCCCATATTCGACTACCCCGTAGAAACCAAGCCATGTCATAAATCTTTCGAAGAAGAGCTCACTAACGACTAATGTCGAATGATCTTAATCTCGGTTCTAAACATTAAGTATTTTTGTAATAGTTCCTATGATTCCGCTTCTTCATAATTTTCACAAATTTCAAACTCTATTATTTAAATTATTAAAATTCAAATTTTAAATATTCTTATATTTAAAAATTACCTCCCTAATAAAAACTTCCTTACTTTACATTAGCCGTTATTGAAAGAAAAATTGAAAACACCTATCCTTATTACTGAATCAATAATAATTTTATCAATATTATCACTTTTATTTACTCTAAGTTTTAGAAAATTTTCCCCTGTCAATCTTATATCAATGCTAATTATTTTCTCTGTATTAATTCTTATCACGCACCACTTATCTTAATTTTCTTCTCAAAGCTCCTTCTACTTTATCTTTCCACCTCTACCATCAAAGTCACACCCCTACAATTTAACCCCTAGGTTACTGTGGCCGCCTATAGGCGGTTAGAAATTTAGCGTTTGTGACACTGAGGGCGCCTATAGGCGCTTATACCATTGTGGTCGCTTGAGACTGAGGGCGCCTAAATGCGCTTGACGAAGTTTTATTAATATAAATATGTATGTTATTTTGTATTAATAAGTAATAAATTTGTAAAATTCATTTACATTTAATGAAACAAGTTTTATACACTTACCGCTCAGGTACAGTACATGATTGTAAATCAAAAGGTGGAAATCCTAATAATCAGGCTTTTCGCTTAACACAAAGGCATTTTCCGTTTCCATGCTTAAAAAATGCAGCAATTTGAAAAAACGCAAGATGCAAATGTGTATTGTGTCGAAAACATAACAAAAGCGGTGAGACGCATTACGAATGTAAGAAATATGATGTACGATTATGTATTTATCCATGTATCGAATTATATCACACTTTACTAAATTATTAGATACTAGGTGTATGCATAAGTTTTTTCTGGTTTTTTGATCAAAAAGAACACGTCATTTTCAAGGGAAATTAATTTTTTTTTTATTCAAAATATTGGCCATCGGCTTCTACACATTTCGTCCATCTTTCAGGTAATTTATGAATACCATGCCAGAAAAACTGCTTGTCTTTTGCGGCAAACCATTCGTCGAGCCATTTTCCAACTTCCTCGAAATTGCTGAAGTGCTGCTCTGCGAGCGCGTGCCCCATTGACGCGAAGAGGTGATAGTCAGATGGTGCCAGGTCTGGGGAGTACGGCGGGTGTGGTAGGATGTCCCATCCAAGCGATTTCATAGTGTCTTTCACTTGTTTTGCTGTGTGAGACGGCGCATTGTCGTGTAACAAAATCACTTTGCCATGTCTTTTGGCCCATTCCGGTCGTCTTTCAATTAATGCGTCGTTTAAATTAATCATTTGTTGGCGATAGCGTTGTGTATTAACAGTTTCTCCGGGTTTCAAAAGTTCATAATACACAATACCGGTCTGATCCCACCAGACACAGAGCATGGTCTTCTTGCCGAAGCGATTTGGTCTTGGTGTTGATGGACCGGCTTCGCCATGTGAAAGCCATGATTTTTTCCGCTTTGGGTTTTCAAAATAAATCCATTTTTCGTCACCCGTCACAATTCGATACAAAAAGGATTTCCTTTCGTAGCGTTGAAGCAGCATTTCACAAGTGACTTTGCGATTTTCCATTTGACGTTCATTCAAATTGTGTGGGACCCATTTACCGAGTTTGTTGATCTTTCCCATTGCTCGTAAACGTCTGCTGATTGTTTCTTGTGATACTTGTAATGCTTCTGCTAATTGCCGCTGAGTTTGAGTTGGGTCATCATCCAATAACTCCTGCAATTGCTCGTCTTCGCATTTTTGTGGTCTACCAGAGCGCTCACTGTCTTTCACATTGAAATCACCACTTTTAAATTGTCGAAACCATGTCTCACATGTTCTAATCGATGGAGCGTGTTCACCATATGTTTCTACCAACAAACGATGACTTTCGACAGCCTTTTTCTTTTGATGAAATAAGAAAAGCAATGCGTGCCGCAAATGTTCTTTTTCAGGCACAAAACTCGACATGATTACTGAACGATAAAACAAAGACGCCAGTTCTTGGCAGACTCAACTTATGTGTGTTTGTAGTTTTATGTTAGACGAACAAAATGGTATATGTGTCAAATTAATACGCTGCGTACTTTTCACTGGCGCCACCTCTTAGTCAAACCGGAAAGAACTTATGCATACACCTGGTATATTGTGAAAAAAGCTTTACATTAATGTTAAATTTTTCATATTTATAGTAGCAATTCAGTTCAGAATACAAAGAAATAAATAATATTGTTTTAATATAGTGAAATTCAGTTATTATTGAAATATGTTTTCACAAAAATACATCCCTACTCAAAACGTTGCCGCTTTCCGCGTATATCGTAACTGAATTCCAACCGTATGGTACGGCCGGTGCGTCTCAAAGTCTGCCGTAGTCAAGGGGTTAAGTTCGACCCCGAGACATTTAGAAAGCAAGCGAGTATTCGTTCTCGCAACTTCCACCGGGTAATCAGGCTACTTGTACATAGTCCCTCAAGTTTGAAATATATTGTATTTTTTTATTATTATACCCAGCGTAAATTCACTTGATCATCAAACTTCACCATCGAATAATATTTTAATTAGTTGCACCAGAAGTGATGGATGTGTGAAAAGATCGACTCTATCAGCCTATCCATCCACGTACGTACAGTACATAATGCCGTTTAAATGCAAACATAATATTAACCCCTTGCCCTGCAATATCGTGTCAGACACGTGATATATATTCTTAACAGAGTCTAAAGAATAAGTATGTTATGAATTCCCCCTAAATTGAATAAATATTCTATTTGGTTGTTGTTAACGTACATCTATCGTATTGGGTTGTTCGGAAAGTTTGTGCCGATTTTGACGGAAGATTGAAGTGCAACGCATTTAAATTTTGGTATATATTTATTAAAAATAAAAATTAATCACCACGAACTTTCCTGACAATTCAATAGAATATATAGGCATACGACAGTTATCAATTTTCTTTTTCGCAAATTATTAACTACAAAAAAATTCTAATCGCTGCAACTGTAAAATAAAACGTATGGCACGGGCTTAATCTTCTATCTTTAGAATTTTGTGAAGTTTGTAATTTCATTAACTAGTCTATATGAAATCTATATGAAACTAGTCTAAATTGAAATTCTTAAATATTTACCCTTTGAGAACGAATGTAGCCATGTTGGCGACATGAGGCTTCATATGATTTAATTATTGCATTACCGTAACATCAGTATAGATTTTTATTGTCACTCAGAACTTAAAACTTTAAGACAAGACTTAGCTTTTTGGAGAAAATATTTGTAATATTTTCGCAACTCCTCGTCCGCAAACTGTTAACATAGCTTCTGTATCAAATCAATGGACGCAAATGCTGCCTGGATTTATGGCTTGGTAGAAACCCGCTGATATTCAAGGTATGTTGTGATCATAGTTCTTCAGTTTGATGTTAAACTTTCGCCTCTTTCATCTATCCAACCCTCGATAGTATAGTGCCCAAAGGGTGCCGTTATTGGTCAACGCGTGCGTGCAAACCTGGTCAAACTGTGAACAGCCTGACTGACTAAGAAGGGAGGCATGGGGTATATAAGCGCTACTCTTTTTGGATTAGGACTTTTCTCATTTCAGGCAATTAGAGACTCGGCATGATCGTACGTTGTACTTATAAACAAAATTTGTACGATATTGTCCTTTCTGTACAAGGTAATTCTTTGAGAAAATTAGAGTCAATAAGTCAACAATAAATTAGTCAATATTGAAAAATATAAAAGATATGAAAAATCCACCATAAAACGGAAAAATTCGATTCTATAATGTGAAACAATAATCTTTTATTTCATATACCGTAATAAATTGCTATAACTCGATGGATATATTTAAATAAACCACGAAAATTTTAAATCTGATGCTTCTCAACTTTTTCTCGATGTCCAGTTCGATGGGTTTGATTTATATCCTCACAAAAATTCACATTGAAGCCGGATTCAGAATTGTAGCGACCTTTCTTTCTCGCAGTTCGCGTGATCATTTCGATACGGTGTGTATGTGTATGTGTGTGTAAAAGGAAGGAACAGTAAAAGCTCTAAAAATAAATTTGTGCGAAAAGTTTACTACTTCGAAAAGGCTCGAGAAACTGTGCGGGTCGTAGCCGTGGAAGGTCCTAAACTCGAAATACAGTGAATCAGCAGTCTACTCGTTTGAAGCAGTCTTCCGAAAACTTTTGAAGTGCAGGTACATACGACTATGAAATGTTTTCGAAGTGAACTACATCGATGTAAGTTCAAGTTTAACGCGAGCACCGATTACACGTACGCGTGACCACCGAAATTAATGTTAAGAACTGGATTTCGAGATTGTTTGAAGACTAGAGGAACCTTTGCGGAAGTTTCTAGCTGCGTAGCAATATTATCTTGGAAATGGTACGACGTGAACGGTCGAGCCACTTTACTGATCATTTTATTGAAACGTTCCAACAAAATCATTTGTATAATAACAAAATTCATAATACATTTGAATCTATCTTAACTAACTTCGGCAATGAATTGAAGCATCAACTATGCAATACCATAGGAACATTTGTGCCCATAATTATGAAAGTGGTCTAAATCAAAATTAAAAAAAAAGAGTTTATTAGTTATTTCACACAACATTATTTTAAACTAAATTTACTCAATGTAATTTTTACGATATCGTCAAAAATGAACCATTAGATAGTGGTTCTAATTTCAACATTATATGGAATTCATTTAGTGTTAATTATGAAAGTGGTCTAAGTAAAAAATTTAAAGAAATTATATAAACATAACTTAAATTTTTGGTATCCTGTCATTCCTTTCTACCGAATGACCGTGATTTTGGGTTGATAGAAATGAAATTAAAAAAAGCAAATTACTTGTACAACCCTGAGCATTATTATGAATTAATAGAAAAGTGTAGAAGAAGAAATACATTTTCGATAAAACGAATGTCGCAGCCGGTTTTTATTTCAACGACATCACTAAAAGAGTCAATAACAAGAAGAGTAAAAAATACCGCGGGCGAATCTGTCTCTTGGCTGCAAATTCAATGGATGAGATTCTTGAAAAATGAACCTTATAAAATGTTCTATAAAACTCCTTTAGATGATTCTAAATTCCACGTTTTGGATCTTTCACCTAAAAGAGGAAAACCAAAAATATACGGAAATATTAAATTACTTCCATTATACACCACCACTAGACCATTAACGGAAGAAAAACATAAAGATATTATGTGTTTATTACCATACATCCTTCCAGTTTTTCAGGAACATTTTAAGAATCTTAAAAACTCGAAATGATAAAAAGATCTTTAAAAATAATTTATAAATGTTCATGAATTATTTCATTAAAGTTATTGTTTCAAATAAAACTCATAGTTCTTTATTGCTTTAAGTCATTTACAGGACATTCAGTTAATTTTGAAAATGGTCTAAGCCAGTTCAACCTTTAAAAACAACATTTTCGTATGAAATTCACACAAAAATTCCATTAATCAAGACTAATAAAATTATAAATTAAAATGTCGTATAATGTAAAAATATTTTTTAATTTATTCAAATGCAATTGATTAAATATCTCGAAACAAGAAATATATGACTTAGACCACTTTCATAATTATGGGCACATATGATAATTAGACTGTGGATTTTATGCATTTATGTCAAAAGCGAGTGAAATTTAAAACTGTGATGTAGAACTTGGCCGAGTAAAATCAAGATTAGTAAACAGGAAATATAAAGATAGTTTATTAACCCTTTGCACTCGAAGCTGTTTTAACTTCAAAGTCAAGACATTTCTTCCAGCCAAGAATATTTCCATTGTACATAGTGCCGTTCCGTTCTTTGCTGTCGCGATCCGATTAGAATTATAAATTCCCAATGTCGCGATGGCGTTTGTAAAACGTAAAATGAATGATGAATCTCGATATCGGAGTGTAGTGACGAACGATTCGCACTCTTCTTCAAACCAATGCCATCGGCCAAATTAATATTGGACGGCTGTTTGAAAGATTCCCAGCGGACCGTGTTGCAGGCTGCGAAAAGTTAAAAGATCTTGCGACGATAGATCTGTGATAGAACGTATTATACACTCTGAACGATGGTGTATTTAACGAGATTCTAAATTCGACTTGAACCTTAGTCGAAATAGATTTGTCTTATGACCCTAACGATGGTCAAAAGATTCCAGCTTTGATCAACTCGAACGATAGTTGACAAAGTCTTTACGGCACGACAGTTTAGTGTTTTCGACTCGTAAGTCTGAAACGGTTCTCTGATGTTGTCGACTCGATCGTCAAAACGATTCTGGTCGCTTTTTCCGAAGTCCGTTTTCCCTTCCCTTTGCGTGGTCCGTGTCGCGAAATTAAGGGCGTGGCCGATACGTTACACGCAATACCTTATTCGTTAATTTTAACCTAAAGGGGAAGGATCTTTCTCGAACGTTCCTCCATGGTGGAGGAGGAAGCCTCTCCTTCGGGTCGCCGGTGTTAATTAAAAATTTGGAAGAAAGGACGGTACCTCGGATTAGTGCGCTGGTGTTCTAAAATCCGCGTACAATGGTGTGGATGATTTTATGCCCTAATTGCCCTGGAAGTCGGTGGAGGCCATCGACGGTCTCCTTTCGGTCCGATACCGATTGCAGGACAATACGACCTTTTCGTGTGCCACTCGAATGGGCATTGTTACGTTTTCCTAATTAACACGTTGGATGCTATGGTGGTCACCGGTGACCGACATCATTTTATAGCTTAAGCCTTTCGCTGCCGAGCGAAAGTATTGTACCTACACGAAGAATACCGGACTAATTTAACCAGTTTGCTAAGGTTTGGAACCTCACGGCATTTACCTCAGAATCTTCAGAGAGCGAACCTTATTTTTCAACGAGTTAAACCTAAAAACAATTTTTTCATTTCTTTGCAATGAAATTAGATCATTTATAATGATTTATACATTTATTTTGAAATAGAATTCGCTCACAGTGCGAATAATAAGTTGCCATCGGATACGCAACGATATATTCTCATTGGCACTTTTCGCAAATATTGCGAACAACGATATATCGTTGCTCGGCACTTAAAAGGGTTAAGAATGAATATCACGAAATAAGTTATATTTAAACATTAGTCTATTACTGTTGAAATTAACACTAGATCTATCAAGGATGGTCAAAATGACTTGTTTGGGATTTCTTATAGTTATTATTCATTTTCAATACATTTTGTTTCGTAAAATTTGATACGACTTTTTCTAAAATATGCAAATAATTAATTCTGTAAAGCAGTTTTCTATTTTCTTTGTCTATTTGGTGTAAAATTGTATACAGAATAGTTTTATACTTATTTTATACAGTATACCGAGATGAGTCATTTTGACCCCTCACGGAACGTAGGCAAACTTGTGATTTTAGAAGTTTCTCATATTATCCTTGCATACCTCAAATACATTTTTAGAAAAGTACGTATATTTTCGTTCATATACGTTGTACAAAATTACTATAAGAGACGTATATTATGTTTGCTTAATTTTTGTACGTATCATCATATACACCGTTCAAAACCAGGGAGATATTTCGATTGAACGTAAGCGGTGTTAAATAGCATATTGTTCTAATAATAAAACGAACAATATTTGTGGTATGTGTCACAAACGAGTCTGTGGTAGTTTCTCTACTAAATTAATTATAAGTTGCAAAAAATATCTTTGACTTTTACGCATAATTATTTTTTAAATTATTGTTATTTTTACGACGGCAACACTGAAGGTTGTAACGTGCCTAACCCTGTCTTCGGTAATTTGTAACGCATAAACGAAAAGCAGGCAAGAAAGTATGAAATTCTGCTACAAAGGAGCCGACCATTCGACACGCACTGCACGCGAACAGTTTTACCCCGACGAACGGACATTACGTGCGACGCACTTGAAGAAGCAAAAACCAGACAACCCTGCAATAAATCACGATAATCCCTGATTGACTGTTTCCTACTCCGTCAGGTACACTTCTTTAGACACACGCCTTCAAGCACACTACTTCCATCATTTCTACAACCAATTGAAAAACGCTACATTCCTCCGCCTCAAACTACCCTCAACCAATCACGACAAAACCGAGGTGACGACGGACAGAACGCAGCAAAACTCATCAGACAATTCGGAAATTGCGAAGAAGACGAATACAGAAAACGCAAAGAGATTAAATTAGAAATCGTGAAGAACACGGACAACAGACAAAACAAAAATCGCAAACAGAACAAAACTCGAAACCTAGAAATCACGAAACAACGAACAAGTATTACAACGCGAACCGATAGAAACATAAAAGTTATAACACAGAAATCGCGAACGTTCCAAAGTTGAAAATAAAGAAAATCGCAACCACTATAATCGTGTAGTTATTACGTGACCCAGGTGCTCAGCGACATTCCTTGTACGCTGAGAAGAAAGTATCACCGACGTAACACCTTCGCACAACAGTTATTACATTACTATTATTATTCAGTTTATATTCAACTTTCGCTCATACAATAGAAAAATACATAAAAACGTAGAAATTGCTATGTCTTCTCTTAAATGATTTGTTAATTTAAGAAATAAGTCATTTTAATCCCTCCGGTAAAAGTAGTTATACGTCAATCGTCGGTTGTTCTAGTGTTAAGATGATTATAAAGCAACGTATAAACTTTATTATCCAGTAAGTAATCATTCTTCTTAGTAACACAGATCGCTTTTATGAGCAAAACAAATGAAACCTAAAGGAAGCACAGAAAATTCGCACGACATGCAACGCGTTAACCCGTCGGAGACATTTTGGAAACAGATGCCTTCCAACTGGTTGTTTCTCTACACGAACAAAATATATACAGGGTGGAAATTATAAAGCGTTACAGTCGAATATCTCCAAAAATATTAATTATACGCAAAAATGTTTCAGACGAAAGTTGTTCAATACTAAGGGAGGCATCATGTGGTGGAACTTTTATTTTTTCTGTTGGACACTTCAAGGTGAGGTGAAGGTTAACTTTCTTTTTTTTAATGGAATGATACGTATTTCTATCTAGAGGGTAGAGGGTGATCTACCTGATACGTCTCTGATTTATATAATATATATACAGGGTGTTTCGGTAATTGGTGATACAAGCGAAAAGGGGTTGATTCTACATGAAAAAATAAGTCGAAACTATGGAATAAAAATTTTCGTTTGAGGCTTTGTTTTCGAGAAAATCGATTTTGAATTTTCGCCCAGTACGCCTGCACTTAATCATGTCTCGCTATATATATCAGGTCTGTAAATATGGAACCGGAATTTGTCCATATATTGGATGAAGATGGCGCTTAAAGGCAATAGTGATTCTCAGATCAATTAAACGTGACACGAGAAGTCGTTTTTATACGTTTGAAAGCCATGGGAAAGATCCAGAGATGATAAGAAAATGGAATTAAAAGGCAACACGAAGTAATTGGAAATTATAAAGCGTTACAGTCAAATATCTCCGATAATATTGATTATACGCAAAAATGTTTCAGACGAAAGTTGTTCAATACCGAGGGGGACATGTGGTGGAACTTTTATTTTTCCTGGTGGACACTCCAAGGTGAGGTGAAGGTCAATTTTCTTTTTTTAAATGGAATGATACGTTTTTTATCCACCATTAAATAGTGCGTTTTAAGGCGAATTCAACGATCTATGACTCAAGGTCATTCAAGGTCAAATGGAAATGGAGAAAAGGTGTGATCGTTTTATTTGTACTTTAGTACGTGTTCAAAATGATTACCTCTTACTTCAATGCACTTAACAATTCTTCTTCTGAATGATTCTCTAACTTTCCTCAACATTTCAACATTTATCTTAGCACAAGCTTCGCATGTTCTGACTTTCATGTTTTCACGCGTCGTGGGCTTAGTGGACATTACGCAGTTTTTAATGTGACCCCATAAAAAATAGTTGATTGGTGGTAAATCCGGCGAATGAGGCGGCCAGGCTACAGGACCTCCTCGACTTATCCACTTTTCTGCAAAGATTTCATTCATTGCTATTCGAAAGCAT
Organism: Agapostemon virescens; assembly: GCA_028453745.1. Lineage (NCBI taxonomy): Eukaryota > Metazoa > Arthropoda > Insecta > Hymenoptera > Halictidae > Agapostemon > Agapostemon virescens. The sequence continues at coordinate 1,714,693 of CM052091.1, read as the reverse complement.
AGTGCATAGTGCGGAGGCGCATCGTCATGATGCATCCACATAACGCGCCTTTTATTTAAAGGCACTTCTTCACATAATTGGGGTAGTACATTGTGTAGGAAGTTAACATAAACTTGTCCACTTAAACATCCTTGGAAAAAGTGCGGCCCAATTACAAACTTGTCGATAATGCTGCACCAAACGTTCAGGGTCCATGGATTTTGAAACGCCGTTGTTCTCATCCAATGCGGATTTTGAGCTGCTCAGTAGTGCATGTTATGCCTGTTTACATTGCCAGTATTCGTAAAGGTTGCTTCATCAGAAAATAGGACGTTGGGTAAAAACGAAACATCTTCAACTACCTTCTGACGAATCCAATTGCAATAGTACAATCGTTTGACGAAATCGTCTTCGTACAAATCCTGATGTAATGTTATGTGGTACGGATGGAACTTATAAGAATGTAAAATGCTCAATACAGTTCTGTGACTAATTCCACGTTCTCTTGTAATTTGTTTACTGCTTGCATGAGGAGCCTCGTTAACTCGTGCCAATACTTCTACAGCGACGTTATTGTTACCTACAATTGGAGGTCGATTTCTTTTCACTTGCACAGAACCTGAACGGAGAAAACGCTTTTCTAGTCTTTTAAATGTCATATGCGATTTTGATGGTCGATCTGAGTAGCATTGTGCATACAAATTAGTAGCCATTCTATAATTTTTCCTGCATTTTCCTAATACCATAAACATATAAAGATAATCTTGATACATTTCCATTTTCACCACTTATTTAAGTACTATCGTTCAGCGAAGGATACTTAGCACGAATGGTAATGAAAGTAAACTGACTATCTTGCAGAAGAGCACAGTAATACGTAAATACGTTTGTTTTCATTTCATTGATAATGATTTTAATGTTGTCCTAAGTAATGCTGACATTGACACATGTTATGTTTTGGTGTGAGTGTTCGAAGTCACGAACTAAAGTACAAATAAAGCGACTCCACCTTTTCTCCATTTCCCTGCAAATTTGACCTTGAATGACCTTGAGTTACAGGTCGTTGAATTCGCTTTAAAACGCACTATTTAATGGTGGATAAAAATACGTACTATTCCATTTAAAAAAAGAAAGTTGACCTTCACCTCACCTTGAAGTGTCCACCAGAAAAAATAAAAGTTTCACCACATGATGTCTCCCTCAGTATTGAACAACTTTCGTCTGAAACATTTTTGCGTATAATCAATATTTTCGGAGATATTCGACTGTAATGCTTTATAATTTCCACCCTGTACGATTTACTTCCTCGTATGCAGACTGAAGTTATCACTATCATTCGTACCGACAAGACTTGGATTGTTATCGATTTCTTAGATGCAAACGTAGCGATGGAAATATTGTTTGATGCAATACGGTGATTATTTGAAGCGGTGACGGAGAGTACCCATTCGAGCGATAAAAGTTGAAATGAACTACGTGTACAGTGGAGTCGGAAGAATTTCCGCTGACCGGTGCAGCACCGTTTACAAAAATCGTGTGATTTAACTAATTGATGTTGGTAGAGTTGCCAAGGTTTCAAGGCTGGGGTTAGTGTCTCGCAGATGTGCCCGAGGATGACCGGCATGAATCATCCTCGGTTTTCCTGACCCTGACCCCCTGCAACTTTCTTGGAGTTTGCCAAATTCAGGATTTCGAACTCGGCGACTCCTGCCACATTTGGTAACTATAAAACAATAAACCGCCGGTCGTTCGCTGACCAGCCCGCTCGCCATCAGTTTCCACCCTTGACGCACCGCAATGGTTCGTCCTTTTAGTCATTTTTACATAAAATGCTCAGATTGAAAAGGTTAAAATAATTTAAAAATATCTGTGTATTATTTTCAACTCGCTAAAACTATTAAAGAAAGAAAGAAATTTCTATCTAGCTCCTTTTTGTTTGAATCGACGATGAAACGTTTTATTTTACATAAAGATTCGCAGTTTAGTAGTCACGTTACAACATTGAATATACTCATCAACATGACAAAGATAGTAGGTAATAAGAAGTAGATAACTTAATTATTGCAATAAACACTAGTAAATGGGATCCTAAATAAACAAATAAAAATAATATATTGTCAAATCATTTTTCTTTAACTTTCGATTATGAACTGACATATAGTTGATCTTTTAACAAAACACTGACATATAGTAACGAAATATTGTATCATATTGTTAATTGTGCATGCATAATAGTTTTAATATATAGCATCGGTTTTCTCTTAGAGCTAATCTATTTTGGAGTCCTAAACTTATTATTACATATAAATGTTGAACACATTTGAACAAATATGCCAGTGTGCACCATATGTAGCACACGCGACCTAAATAGAAAGTTCAACGCATGCTATCGGTGATACATGTGACAAAAACTTATTAATGACACAGAGGATTTCAATATCGGTAAACTGGAAAAAACATGTATATATGTAAATTCTCCTAGATTCGTAGAGAACCTATATTTCAAATGGAAATGTGTTTAGGCGCGTTTAAAAAATTGTTCACGATGAGAAAGAGTCAAACGATTAACTTTCGGATAAACGTATTCCATTGCTAGCGGGAAGAACTTTTAAACAATTCATTTATCGTTTCTTTGCCATTATTATCGTTTGGTTTCTCCTTATACTAGGCCTGTAATTTCACAGAACTCGGTCGACCCCGGGGATCATTCTATTAAAACCATTTATCTACTCTCTCAGAAGTTCTCCCGGGACGAGTATTGTACTTTGCCAAAGTTATCTTGAGTTCCCAGAGGAGTCTTTCAACGGTCTTCTTTCTTTCACCTTAGTCACATTTTTCAACGACGCTTATCAGTATTAAGTCGCGTTACTAATATTCCACAGTTCCAGCTATTATACTTGTGCAGTTACCGGTAGTATCTTCTTCACGAATGAAATACTCCGTTTACGTGAGTACTCGCTACAGCTACTGTTTTATGGCATTGTCTTTCCCCAAGAAACTTTAACACAGCTCGCATGTTAGATCCGTAAGAATCGTCGTCTAGAATATTTAATATCGACATAATTTTCTTGTCCCAACTTTAGCCAACGAATTTGTCTTCAAATATAACCTAGCCTCCGGAAGATTTTAAACTAAAAACTGCAACGACATGCGATGTAGTCAAATGTAATTTAGATCTCTGCAATTTCAATTCCATAATCGAAAGAAGAAATAACACTATAGAAGTTGGTCACGCCATGATAATGTTCAATTCAAAGTAACTAACACGGGAACATACTCAGATGCGAAAACCCGATTTTAATGAAACTTATGGGAATTTGTAGTTCTTTGAAAAATATTTGACGAGTGTTTTTTTATCGGCAACCATCCACTTTGAAGGGGTGAAAACAGCCCTCAAAGTTAGGGTATTTTTGAGATATCTCGAAAATCAGAGGTCGAAAAAATTTGAATTTCTTTTTAAATTGTGTGTTTTACAATGGGAAATGTAGTTACGCAAGAAAATTTTAACAATAGTTTTTTGTTTAAACAATAAAGCTATAAGCTCTCATAAGTTTCATCAAAATCGGATTTTCGCATCTGAATATGTTTCTTTGTAAGCGGTTTGGGAACAAATATCTAATTTAAGTTTTTTTATGATTCATTCAAACATTTTTCAAAGGTTTGACGCAATCTATTATTTATTTAGAATGAATAATTATTATGCATGGTAATCTTTTAACTTTTAACTGTGATAACAACAACCGAAACAACTCACTTTGAAACGATCGTAATCTAACGGAATCTGCTGTTAGCGTAAAAAGTATTTGTACAAATGTTAAAAGATTTAATTTATTAGGTAATGCGTAACTAATTTTGTTTCTGATTGTTATTAGTCGTTATTGAAGCTTACATTGTTTTAAATCTTCATTACAGTCACAAATAAAAAAGTTACAAATCACGATCTTTGCTTTTTTTACAATTCCGACTAATAGCAATTTAAAAACAAGTTAAATACTTAATAACTGGTAGACTAACATTCTGCAGAAAATTCAAGCCGTTTGGTTTACATACTTAAAAATGGTATTCGTTTTTAACACTAAACCTATCGAGCATTAAAATTGGCTAGTATATGAAATTAGTCTTATAAAAATGACAAGATTTTGTTTACTTATATTTTGTACTATTTTCAATAGAATGTATGATTGAATAAAGAATCTAAAAAGTCATTTGACTTGTTATGGTAGGTTTAGTATTAAAATAATTTAAATTCTTAAAGAAGATATATAGACTGTAGAAAATACTATTTGCAGATATGAACATTTGGTTGTGAAATAGTACTTCAATTTTAAATATTTGCTTGATTTTTTCAAAATGTTTTAATGAAGGTTTTAGTATTGCATGAGCTACATTGTCATCTGGAATGGTTGAAGTTTTCAGTATAATTTATACAACAATGTTTATGGTATTAATGCAACGATGGCGTAATTATTTTGTACCATAACGGAATTACATATTTTTGGCTCTCAAAGTTAAAAATATATTTAAGTCACAGTTTTCGGATCAAATTGGTCCAAAGTGTAACATAAAACCGAATGACGCACGGGGGTTGATGCAAAGCGGGAATGGAACTCTCTATTTTTGTTCCGTATGCAACATGTTTCGGTTTAACCGTAACTCTCTGTGCAACGCGCCATCGACAGGTTCGGTGGTGAATTCCAGCAGAGCCGATCCGAAACCGGACAAAAAGGACTGGATTTGTAGTATAATACTGCTCACAATTAGACGGAACGCGCATCAAAGAAAATACGAACAAACAATATTTACCTGAGAACCGGTTCCATTCGATGCCAGCTGTTATATGTCTTGACAAGGCTCAACAGTGCTAATGAACTGCCAAGTATATAAATATGAAACCGGAATTTTTTGTATAGAAAGTACAAATTTATCGTATGAAAATGATACAAAATATTTTATTCGAAGTGTGGCGGCTCTACCTCCTACTCTCGCCAGTAGAGGGACAGTAGGAC
>CM052091.1:1683132-1709308 GCA_028453745.1 Agapostemon virescens | reverse complement strand
TTAACCGCCTTCCACTACCCAGCGTCTAAGGCAGGGTCCGCTAGTCACCCTTACTGACGAGTCCTCTAGCGGACCTAGGACGAAACGCTCCCCCTTCCTTCTTTCCTTTTCTTTCTCTCTCCACGACACCTTCAGCAGCCGCCACAGAAGTATTGCCCATCGGTAGCTATACATTTTTCCCATCTCTCTGACAATTTGCGAATGCCACGCCAAAACTCCTGTTCCTCTTTTGAGGCAAACCAGTAGTCGAGCCATTTTCGTGAGACGCGAAGCGCTGCTCAGCAAGTGTGCGTCCCATCGATATAAATAAGTGGTGGAGGTTATACCTCTCGCGCTCACCGACAGAGGGACAGTAAGACGAGACTTTCTCGCTAGTACCTGATCCGTCTTTGATTCATATACAGGGTGATCCACGCAACGTGTGCACCCTTATAACTTCGAAAATATGCGTTGCACGAAAAAATGTTATATATAACAGTTACATGGTTTAAGAGGGTAATACTATATTTTTATACCAAAATATGGTAAAGTATTGAATTGTAAGTAAAAAAGTATTGACCATTATTAGCCCTAAACCTAATAGCTAACGAGAAGTTTCGCGTTATTACTTGAAAATTTTCTTCACGTAATATCGTTGGAGATTCAACCTTATATCACAGATTTCCGCAGGACAGCGATGTTTACGTGACAGCTAACGTGAAATTACTCGTTAGCTATTAGGTTTAGGGCTAATAATGGTCAATACTTTTTTACTTACATTTCGATACTCTACCATATTTTGGTATAAAAAATATAGTATTCTGTTTAAAAAAACAAAGTTGACCTTCAAACTTCCGAAACGTCTCCACCTATAAAAAAAATTAATGCACTACATGTTGTACCCCCTTAAACCATGTAACATTCTTTCATGCAACGCATATTTTGGAAGTTATAACGGTGCACATGTTGCATGGACCACCCTGTATATACTAGCGCTATGAGGCGTAAACATCCTTCACCAATGAGCGCGTACAAAAAGATTTGTAAACCATCATTCGTTATTAGCGTAACTTTCATCTCTCACTGGCGGGGTGAGAGCATCCTCGAAAAATCCTCAAGATGATACGTATCAGGTACGGTCCTGAAGGTTGTCGTGTGTAGCTTTTGTAGCAGCGTCACAGTTGGAAGTTTATGACACTTCTATTGCCATAGTTCGGGAACACCGTGTTCCCTTTAGAGGCATTTATGGTATGGTCGAGAAGACCGTTAGGCGAAGGATATCGTTCAACACATTCGGCCGCCAAATGTGCCCGGAACGAAGACGGGCTGCAACACCTGCAAGGATTGGGCCTCTTTGTCTAGCTCGAGACCTCCTCTGCCATGAATCAGGACCTGGTCGTCATCCGCACGCGGCTCGTAGCGAGCTTGAGGACATACCTGCGAAAGCGTCCTGCATATCGCCAAACATACGTCCACCCTGACGCACGTTGTCGCCCCACTCCCAGGGTGCACTGTGAGGGTAAGAGGATGACTCCACCATGGAAGATGTCTCTTATATCTAATTTGTAGATTTAGAATTCTTCTAGAGTCCACCGAGGACGCTAAATCAGTTATAACTCCACCGAGGAGAGCGTTGATAAGAATTCTCACTAGTTGTACTATCATATTAAGGGGCCGTTTCTTAAAGAATCAGTAACCGAATAACTAAAATAAAATAGTTTTCGTTCCCTAACCCACTGTGGATTCAAACACGGCGTCGGTTATTTCATGTCCATCAAAATCCTCTGTCATTCACGAGAGCATCAGCCCTCCGGTTACAAAACAGCCATTGAGCGAGGAGCCGCAAACCTTCAAGTGGTACGTTTTTCACGGAGAAACCGTAACCTAATACCTAAACTTCAAATATCCCGCCTATAGAATAAATCAAAAGACGTAAACATCTCCCACCAATGAGCGCATATAAAAATATTCGTAAATTTGACGCCTACCCCGCACTGGTGAAGTTATATTGTAAATACGGTTTAAAGTAGACGGTTTCCATCGAGTTGTTTTTACTCAATTGCATACAAAAATTATGAAAAAATTATGACATAATAAGGCTATTTATCTGCATTTTTAAGAATTTTTACCGATTTGCGAGTTGAAAATCCTAGTTATAAAAAGTGAAAATTCCCAAAAATTGCAGATTTCGTAGAGCAGTAGTTTTGGCACCACCGCGAAATTTTTATAGTAGCACCGTATTATTAAAATAGTGACTTTAGAATTTTTCCCGATTTTTTGGTTTCGAACGTTACTCGCATCTTAACAGCTAAGTTAACGTTCCTTGATACAATTATATGCTCTCGCAACTTATTGTAACGTCGCTAGTCGTCCCGTCGTCCTAAACGCGAGCAGCTTGCGACAACCACGGACGTTAGTTTATGATCGCGATAGGTTGTCGCGAGCTCCATGACCGAACAGCTTCTAGCTTGTTCGCTTCAATGCTCGCCACCAGGTGCAACCTACTTCCTTTGAGGGTAGAACGGAACCGGACGCGAATATCGTTATCGGACTGCCGCGGCCAGCCTTCTTTCGCTGGCTTTTCAAGTCCAGCCTCGGTCTATGTGCCATTTTAATTACATGACCGATCCGAGCGCGACTACCTTTGAGCTCGCCGACGCTTTGGAACAGAAGCGGTTCAGCAGGATAGACCGCTGGCACCGTATCATCCAGACATGAAGAGATTTTAGCCTCCATTCTTCAATTACGTTATCACCAGCACGGTCGCTAATTCATTTAACGAAACTGTCCACAGCCAGCGGAATTCCTATAATTGCACTACAAATTTGAGGTGTTTTTGATTGACTCGGATAGTCAATCGTGTTTTTGTTTCCTCGATTGCAATTATATTCTGCATTAGCGTAAGCGAATGTTTATAACGCGCCTGTTACGAACTGTGCGAGCTGATTGCGAGCAGTGCGGGACACCAACGAAGGGCTATAACTATTAGATTTGTCTTTTTTTATTTGAATCTGTTAGTTACGTGCACGAACGAAGCCAATGCGAAATTTCGGAGCCGCTAAAATTATAGCCTTTGGGAACGGGATCAAACGCAGACGACTCTGATGCGAAATCGAGGAGCTGCAGGTTGAATAACACACAGACGAATTTGATGCAAAATTCGGGTGTCAGTGGTAGCGACGCGCAGACAAGCTCGATGCAAAATCAGGAAACTGGTAGGAACTGGTAAAACAGTGGATAGACCCGATGCAAAATTGGAGAACCGTAGAATGGTACAATTTTTGTGGATCAACCCAATTGGAGAGCTGCTGGGAGATTAAATAACTTACAGACGAATTTGATGCAAAATTCGAGTGTTAGTGGTAGCGACGCGCGGACAAACTTGATCCCAAATCGGGAAACTTGTAGAATATTGTAGAACGGTAGATGGGCCCAATGCAAAGTTAGGGAGCTGTAGAATGGTATAATTTTCGTGGACAAATGTAATTTGGTAGACGCTGAAATATTGCATAATTCACCAGACGAATCGGATGTTAAACTAGGAATTTGTAGGATGCGGATGAAGTCAATACAAAATTAGACAGCCACGGGAAGGTATACTTTTCGTCGACGAACCCAATTGGCGAGCTGCTGGAAATTAAATAACTCACAGGTTTACGCGATGGAAAATTGGTCACGAGGGATCATCATCAAATGAATCTGATGCAAAATTCGAGAGTCAGTAGTAGCGACGCGCGGACAAATTGGATCCGAAATCAGGAAACTTGTAGATCTTGTAGAACACTAGATGGACCCAATGCAAAATTGGAGAGCCATAGAATGGTATAATTTTCCCGGACAAACGCAATTAGGTAGTTGCTGAGAGGTTGCATAACCCACCAGACGAATCGGATGTGAAACTAGGAATCTGTAGGATGCAGATGAACCTAGTAAAAAATTGGAGAGCCATGGGATATGACGTTTTGTGAACGAACTCCATTAGCGAGCTCGCGGGAAATTAAATAACACACAGGCTTACGCGATGCAAAATTGGTCACGAGGAATCATCATCAAATGAATCTGATGCACAATTCAAGAGTCAGTGGTAGCGATGCGCGGACAAGCTCGATGGAAAATCAGGAAACTGGTAGGAACTGGTACAACAGTGGATGGACCCAATGCAAAATTCAGGAACCGTAGAATGGTACAATTTTTGTGGACGAACCCTAGTGGAGAACTCTTGGAAGAATAAATAACTTACAGACGAATTTGATGCAAAATTGAAGAGTTATTGGTAGCGACGCGCGGACAAACTCGATCCGAAATCAGAAAACTGGTAGGAACTAGTAAAATAGTCCATTGCTCCAAAACAAAACTGGGGAGTCGTAGAATGGTATAATTTGTGTGGACGAACCCAATTGGAAAGCTTCTGGGAGCTTAAATAACTTGCAGAAAAATCTGATGCAAAATTGAAGAGCTACTAGAAGCGATGCGCAGACAAATTCAAAACGAAACCGGGGAGATGCTAGAAATTTGTAGAGTAGTGGATGAACCTAATGCGAAATTAGGAAGCGCAGCTAGTGCTACGTATGGGCAAATTTCGGTTTCATATTTACTGACCTATACATAATTATTTGGTACATTTAATGGCGTGAATGAAAGATCGACCAAAAACAGCTTGGCACGAAACGTATTAAATCTTGATTTATCAGATGCGAGTTCAATGAAAAAATTTATTAACTTTCTTGGATCATTAGTATGCACTACCGTGATTGTAACATCCCGTTCCTCGCAATTCACAACTCTTCTTCGAACTTCGCCAATGCCGTCGGCCAAATTAATATTGGACGGCTAGTTCAATGTTTTCCGATGGACCGTGTTACAGGGTACGAAAAGTTAGGAAGATCTCGCAATGATAGATCTTTAGCAGAATCGTAAGATACACTCCGAAACGATAGTGTATTTTGTGGTTCTAAATTCGACTCAAACGTTAGTGGAATTCATTTGTCTTGTGACCCAAACGATGGTCAAAGATTCCAGTCTTGATCAAGTCGAAACAATGCGATCTGCTTGACTCGATAGTCGAAACGAATATCTTCGACTCGATCATCTAAACAATTCGTCTGTTTGTCTCGGTAGTCAGTGATTCTGATCGCTTTTTCCGAAGTCCGTTTCCTCTTCCTTTTGTATCGTCCGTGTGATAACTTGAGGGTGTGGCGGATACGACGCACACAGCACCTCATTCGTTAATTTTCACCTGAAGAAGGAAGATCTTCTTCGACGTTCCTCCACGGTGGAGGAGGAAGCCTCTCCTTCAGGTTGCCGATGTTGATTAATTTTTTGGAAGAAAGAACGCCACTTCAGATTAGCGCGACGGTGTTCGAAAATCCGCGTGCAATGGTGCGGATGGTTTTATGACCCAATTGCCTTGCTTGTCGATGGATTGCAGGGCAATACAGCCGTTTTGTGTGCCACTCGAATAGGCACTGTAACGATTTTCTAATTAATCTGTCGAAGACATTGCAAACAAATGTCTTAAAACAGGCTGTTCCTCGACCTGAGCGGAACAGTGATACTTAACGCGCCAATACTAGCGATTATCCATTTAAATTCAGCAATCTACACACTCGCCGCTTCGCAGAAACCTTATAACTGAATCACTTTTGAGATGCAAGAGATTCCGCGATATTCCACGAGGAATAAAGACTTCAAACTGCAATGTAGTTACCTCTTAACAATGCACCGGTATATATGTATGATATTCCGATTTCGGCTACGCCTTCGCTCCGCGTGTTACAAGATACCTCTCGCGTGGCAATGATTTTATCAAGAATACTATCTCCAGTTAGATAATTGATTTCGACAAAGGCAATATAATTTCGTCTTGACGGAGTTCCGCGCCTGAACACGCGCTAATTAGTTAAACACTTTGCTGACCATAATTAATACGGTCCTAATGAATATTCGCCAGCGGGATCGAGTTGCGCGAACTTAGTTCCAAGTTTGCCTGACATGAACCTAGCTCACTCCTTAGGGATTCTTGTAAAGCAATACGAAACCAGTTAAATAGCTAACCTCAAACGAGTAACACAATCTTGATCATTCGGTATGAGAAATCTAAATTCGTATCTTTGATACTATTATTTCAAACAATAAAATAGCTATGTGTTATTCTTAATGTGTTCACTGACATATTTTTCGGTATGATTGTTCATCAAACTGAGTGTAGGTACATTTTATGTTAACATAAATGTTCATTAATAACCGATCTAATTAAGGTCACTATCATCGAACGAACGCTTTCAGTAATTAAATAATATCTCCGTTGAACGGTACGTAGATTATCGAAGCTGTACTCGTAAAAACTTTATAAAATCGAGATAATTTATTTAACGAACTGATAACTTAACTCTTAGCACTCCAATGGCGCCTGTGTGGAGACATTAAACATTTCCATACTATTATTTAAAATAGCTTTTACATTACTATGTTTGCATTTAAGAAATCGGTAAAAATTAAAATTTTTACAATAGAAATCGAAACTTTACCATATATGCATGAAGGAAAATGAACCATTATAATGGAACTGTTCTAGGTGAAAAGTGTCTCGATTTTGGAATTAAAATTGCTTGGAATGCTAAGGGTTAAAGATGATAGTTTGGTAACAATTATTGTTTCTAATTGGAAATATATTGTAACTTATTGATTCTGTATTGTTACTAGTAAAATACAATATATCATAACTTGAATCTTCAACTCTAGACAATAAAATAATGCAGTTTAATTGAATTTATTACTTTGTACAAAAAAAGTAAGCAACAATAAACAACAAAGAAACATAAACAAGAATCAAATACAGAGAGGATGTTAGTTAGAGCGAATGTATATAATCCAAATGTACAATTTCCTTTATACAGAGTTAATAGAAGAAACCAATTTGATTTCAGTCGTTGTAGCAAACTGAGAAAGTTCTAGATACTAACGATAAATGAATTTGTGTAACACGGTAGTTTTCAGTAATTAGTATAAATTAATTCAAATATAACTTTCAAGATTTGTACTGTCGGTCTACTAATAAGATTACGTCTCAATGTATTATTCAGTACTCGGCATTTGTTTCGAGCGAACGAATAATAAATCGTTTAGTTTGAACGTTTTATATTTTATCTTTGCGCTTCAAGCGCTTAACTTAAGGGGGGAATACACTTTATAAGATGAAAATTTCCGATTTTTTTTTTGTTTTGTTTGCAAATGATTTCAGTATGTGTCTAGAATACGTGTATCAAGTTACGCAACAAAATTTTATGTATTTTAGGAGATACAGCTAGCCGGACAGGAAAACGTCAGGTGCAAGTGGCGCAAAGCTGAAGCGAAAGGTGAATTAGATAATTTTAATCATCCTACTCCACTTCACCAAGATGTCCTTAAACATTTAATAACGATGTATGAAGAACTTTCAAAGGAGGATTTATTAACCAGGTGTCTAGGTGGACACACACAGAATTGCAATGAATGTTTCAATTCAACGGTTTGGCGCCTAAATCCAAAGCATCTAAATCCCGGAGCAAAAATTATCGAAACCTCCGCCTTTATTGCGGCTTGCACTTTTAACGAGGGCTACTCAGCTATATTAAAAATAATGAATGTATTAAGTATTGATATCGGGCAACAATGCAAATTCTATGCCGATACGTATGACGCGCAGCACATAACGAGACAGGAACGCCGCAGACAAAACAACAGAAAAGAGGCGCGAATCTCTCGTAGGATGCACCAAATGGAGCAAAATGAATTTTTTGAAGCCACAGAAGGCTTACTATATGGCCCTGGTATAGCGGATTAGTTTTCTCCAGAAATAAGTGTTCAATAACTACTACTCTAACAGTCGAAAAACTTTAAACTCGTTTTTCTCAATATCATATTTCTGAATTTTGTGTACACGATACAGAACGATCTATTGGACCAATTGAGCTCCTAAGGCGATTTTTCGTTAGGTAATGATAAAATGTCGTCGATGAACTAAAAAAATTCCGAAATAGTTGCATTTTTTCCTTTCAATTTACATTATAAAGTATAAATTTTTAGCGAAAAATCGTAACTTTTTTAATAAAGCTCAAAATATTTGCATTTTTGTACTTTTTGTTGGAATTTTTTTAGTTTATCGACGAGATAATTTTATAAGGATTAAAAAAACTTTTGTTTTCCTGTTTCAGATGAAAATTAGAGGCTCTATGATGTACACAAATTGACGATGCACGTGGCGCGGAGCTGTGAAGATTTATAAATATTGCGAAAAAAATACATTAATCATTAAAATAGACAATTTTTTGTATTTTTTAAATATAGAATATAATATCATGAAAGTTTGAGAATGATTCGCTTTGTAGTTATTGAGAAAAAATTCCTAAAAATCACTATTTTTTAGGCGCTCTGAAGTGTATTCCCCCCTTAACAAGGCTCAATATTTAGGGGGGTGCAAATAATATTACAGAGACACACGACTTGTTAGAACGTAGAATTGACTTTAACCCTTTGCACTTAAAGCTATTTTAAACTCCAAACCCAAGGCATTTTTTCTGACCTAGAATATTTTCATTCTAACTGATCTATTTTATCTTATGAATATGGGTTCTTTTACTATCGCCTTTTCTTACAATAATTAAATTTTTATTGTAATTAAATTTACAGCAGTTGAATTATTTATCATTATACATGATGGTGTGGTAACTTTTAGTGGTGTCTTAGAGTCACCATTCGAGTGCAAAAGGTTAATTCTGGTGTACTTCTTTTTCTGAGTGCTTGTTTTGATTACGAAAATAATACGGATTTACAAACAAGCGGTTTTATTGAGTTGAAGTTGTTTCAGTGTCGTTTGAAATATGAATCAGCAAGAGTGTGAAAAGTGTGCGGTATTGATACATAAAATGATTCACGTAAGTGCACCAATCAGAGTCGATGGTGACTTGGTCAAGTGGCGCGATCGCAGGTAGACGTTCGGTTTGGTCGTTGTGCCTGGTGGCAAGATGCTGGACGTAGGGGTGGTTTATTGCTGGGAATTTCCAATACGTCTGCTTGTAGGAATATACCGGGTGCTCAATTTGTACAGTGTCGAAAAATTCGTATGCGCTTCGATATACTGTTGTTACGACGTAACAGCATTTAACATAGAGCAAAAATAAAGTACGACAAAACGAATCTTTCCCTTCGGTGTCTCGAGTACAGTTTGGCTACAAATAACTAAGAGCAATGTCCCGGCGGTCTCCAGTTGCTGTTGTGTTCCTTTTTTCTGGCAAGGATCCTGCGGAACGAAGCGGTGAACCGAGGAATTTATAGACCGCGATTATATGTGAATTCGAAAGCCCAGAAACGATCATTCCGGCATTTATTTATCGTCGTCGCGTTATCGCTAAGGAAACTGTGTAAAGCATAACTGAGGAATAGTTGCGCGCAACAGCTTTATTGGACCCGCCGCGCCGAGTTTATTATCCAAGGTAACTACTTTTCGAAATTAGCTGTTCCCGCAGTCTATTACCGATTATGAATCAACTTGTTCTCCTACTCGTTCACTCATAATTTACTCGAATTTCAACTCTATTACCTCCGATCCCCATCTTAAGCGTCAAATTTAAATTTAGAGGATTGCCCAATTCTATATTCATCCTGGGCCAAGAAAGATGATTTGGTAGTCTAGATGAAATTCTAGAAAACAACCAACCAATTTCGATTGTACGCATACCGGGCGCATGCAGAAAAAAACATCATACCCAGGGATGAAAGTATAAATTAATTGCAAATACTGCTCTTTACTTATATACTTATTAGCTTCGGAACATTAAACTCTTGCCATACCATTTTCTTTGTAACTAGAGTTATTGTAACATTTTTATCACTAAAACTGTTACAAAAGAGAAAAGACAATTTACAAATGAACAATATTTGAATTCGTCTAGAAAGAAAGGCATAATATTTATATTTGATAGACTTTATTTTAAATCTTCAGTACGAGTCTGACTCGTCATGGCAATATGCAGGATGTTGCAGGATGCGAAATTGTGGTACAACCTGCAACGGAATGATTCCTCATATAAAATCCAGTCGAAAATAAGGAATACAGTTTTTTTCATATAGGGCTTCATTTTCGAGAAAATCTGCTTTATTCGCTTGGTCTATCCCGTAATTTCCAATGCTGCTTGCATCTGTAAACAGTATTATTTAGGATATGATATGACTTTAATTAATAATTATCCGTAAATTTTAATAATTGATTTATACTAGCAATTTACAAATGTTGAAAATGTCTTCCTTGCTGTTGTAGATTAATTCTTGCTCGACGAATGAATTAATTAATGTACGCGTACATAACGAATTTTCAAATTAGATTTCCTCGAAACTGAACCTCTGTATGAAAAAACATCATTCTATATTTTCGACTCGATTTCGTGCGGGGAATCATCGCCTTGTCGATTCGATTGTACCACGATTTCGCAAACACCCTGTATATTGGCCGGTTCGTGCGCCAGACGTGACGCCTCTGGATTTTGGCTTGTGGGGATTCTTAAAAGACATTGTTTATAAAGACATCCCATCTATGCCTGAAAATATGCGAGAGAGAATTGTTACAGCATATGATTCGGTAAGTGCCGATGTGATAAGAAATATTACTCAATCCGTGATAAGAAGAATTGTAGCATTGCATTGATACCAATGACAATCACTTTGAACACTTTCTGTAAATGCAAGTTTATTTCGCCTGTTTTGTCGTAAATGAACTTTGCTGACCTTCAAAGGCCTTAATGTTGCACCTCGTTGGATGTGTTATAATAACCACTATAAGAAAATACGTACCAAAACATAGCATTCTATTTAAAAAAGCAAAGGTGACCTTCATATCTCTGTAGCGACACCATCTAGGAAAAAAAGGTTAATGCCATATTGCAGTCCCTGTTGTCCCATGCATATTTTATTTTCAAAAACTTATCTACTACTTGTTTTGTAGATTATCTTGTATCTGGTATTATCATACTTTCGGAGTTATCGTAGGTGGCAATAGTTACTACCTCACCCTGAATATAACCAATACTAACACGTTCCGCGCCACGTGGGGCGTATACAAACCGCGTCGAACTTTCCATTCAGGCCGCTTGCAGTTCTAATTGAAAAGCGAAGAATTTTTAAAAAATTCATCGTAGAGTCAAATATAGACATCTTAATATCATGCATACTGCATTTCTTATAGCGTGGCGCGTTCACGTAACACACGGCATAGCGATAATTTATTTTCGACTACCTTTTCTTGAAACAGCAGATATTTTATTATTTATTTAATCGCAAAAGTGTGAATCGTATGCGCCCCACGCGACCTGAATGGGAAGTCTTTAAATAACGGTCTGGCACGGAATGTGTTAAAGCTCGGTAGGGTAGGTCTTAGAAACGAATAACATTTTTAAGCATGTGAATGATAGAAAGATTAGTCTATCTTGTGTGTTTAAATTTTTTAAAAATTACTATTGGTTCACAATTGCGAAAAAAGCAAAGGTCGTGATTTGTAGTTTCTTTATTTGTGGCTGTAATGAAAATTTAAAACACTGTAAGCCTCAACAGCGACCAATAGCAATCACAAAAATTTGTCATTTTCATAAGACTATGCTAAGCAATTTTAATGCTCTGTGTTCCGTACGAGAGAGAAGGAACCATCATAAAAGTCCCCAATCAATACAGAATTTTTAGAACTGCCAAATGACTTCATCTGGTCTGCAGATGTCGGATCCCAAAATTCCAGACAACGACAATTCCTTCGTAGCTGGCAATTTTGCCATAAAGCCATTTGTTAAGGCTTCATTCACTGTAGTGAACGAAATCCTCTGAATATTGCACTTGGTGCCTACTGACTTCAAAGGACCACCCACTGGTGTGGGACTGAATGACTCTGAACACGTGAGAGACGATTAACTTGTAGGTTTTGGTTGAAGATTATTCTGAGTTTCTGTACAAGTTTCAACATGAGCTGTTTGATCGAATCTGATTTGTATGGATACATTTGCTGCTTATATACTACTTTCGTGAACAAGTATTGGCCAATTGTGGTGCTGGATTTTCGTCCTTCGTTTGGAGCGTTAAGGGTAGTGGGAGCGCGCGTTTTCCCAGTCGGTGGTGACGTAGTCTCGGCGACGGGTGTCGACAGGTAAAACGTGAACGGTCTAATATGTTTAGACTTCCTTGTCTTAACACCATTACTCTTTATACGTTAAATATCTTTATTTCGTTATGACCCACGGCTGTCGGCCAAAAGTCGAGCCTTTTCAGCGCCTTCAAAAATCTATTTTTCTTTCACAAGCTTCGTCCGAGTCGAGGCGTCTTTTCGGGTTATTGCCTTCTATAGGTAATTCTCGAGACACGCGGATTTTCCAGGAGCGTCATTCTCAGGTGTGAAGTGTACCTGAGAATGACTATTAGTTTGGGGCGGTTATTTTTCCCTTCCATGCAAACTAATGAACCAATCCGTCAATCTTACCGTTTCCCTCACTTACATCGAAAAATATGCAGTCAACGAATCCGCATGTCTCGTTCTTTCATTCACGCTCACACCGAACTTAACTTTTCGTCAACATACACTCCATCCAGCATTCTAAAAACTCCACTCAAAGCAACCACATCCGACGCATACATCATACTCCGTTCCATCCATTCGTTGTTAAAGTTTGTTAAAGTTTTTGTGAAGCTAGAAAATATATTCATTTACTTATTTCACGGTTTATCAACTCAGTGCCTACTATCCCTATACCTTTTAACCCTTTCGTTACGACCGTCGGCTATAAACGGCATTCGCGTGACGACCTGTGGGTACGAGCGTCGCATATATGCGGCATCCAAATTATGTGTATACAAGTGCCATCTATAGTCGATGACAACATTTTTCTGTTGATTTTATTGACATATTAGATTAATCACTTCTTAAAACTGGTCTTGTTTTATTCAGCACAGTTGCTATTTAAGACTTACAAAAACATACATACAGAAACTACACGCACTGTGCATATTTCTGGTGCGATTTTCCGTTCAGTAACCGCACTTCGGCGGACGGGATTGCCGTAGCGAAAGGGTTAAAACGAATCGTAAGGAACCACGTAATCGGGATAACGAAAAACGAAACGCGGAAAAACACTCTGTAAGTTTAGTGTTAATAAATTGGGAATAATATAACATGCTCTATGATTCTTCTGATTTATTTAATGTTTTGTGCTCTATCTGCTAATACATCTTAGCTGAGGAACCAAGAGAACGTAGTTGATTCGTTTCGTATAAGAGTTGTACACACTATCTGCAGATATCGGTCCACAAAGTCTTTAGATGGTCGCTAACTTTCCACATAGTTTTGCAGACTTGTTGCATAGAAGCCGCAGACCAACGTTTCTCTTCTCTCTTTGACAATGTCTTCTATTCAAAGGAAAAACTAGAGGCAATGTCTGTGAACAGAGTCTCAGTTTTAGTTCAATCACTGAACTGTGCGGTTAAACCGCCCCTGTAAACATGCGGCTGGATAAGAAAGTTTTATCATTCGATTGAAAATTTAAAAGTCGAGAGTTCTTACAACAAAATTTCAAACTCAATTTTCGATATTCTTATGGAAAGTTCCTAAATCCGAACCTGTCTTCTAGGCTCAACTCCCAGACTATTGGCGCCGATATCGATTCGAGCTTTAGCCACCTTTTCATTTAATTAAAATGTAAAATAGAAGACTTTGTCTCCATAATTTTTAGAGAAAAGTTACGAGTTAAAGGATACTTAGTAATCATTTAGCAGTATCTTTTGTTAACCTCTTGTCATACCATTTTCTTTGTGATTAAAGTTATTATAACGTCTTCACCACTAAGAATATTACAGACAAGAAAAGACAATTTATATTTTTTATACTGCTACGTTCATTTCAATGCTTAAATATTGATTACAAATTAACAATATTTGATTTCGTCTAAAAAGAAAGGCATAATGTTTATATTTGTTAAACTTTGTTTCCAATCTTCAATACACGTCTGACTGGTCATAATATGGCAAGTGGTTAATTCGAAAGTATCCTGTAATGTATTTTACACTATTAACGATAGATTATCCACCTTTTTCCTTTATTGTCAAAAAGAAATATTAACTAAGTTATGGTCCGAAGTTTTGGTCCTATTTACCAGACGCAAGAAATTTGTGATAACCGATTTTCATGCCCCAGTTACCGAAGTCTTCAACCATGTTATCGCATCATACTTACCATAGATGTAACTAAGAAAACTTTGGCGTATATTTTATGCTTACTACTAAACGCAAGTACCACTGTCCGGCAATGCAAACACTGATGGAAAATCTTGCCGTAGGCAACGGAAACCAATACTACGAAAGGTTTTTAAAGTTTGAGTCTGATATCCGGCCTCTTTTAAATTTATCTTTGCTATATATTTATGTACACTATGATAAGCTATACTTGGAATTATAATGATAAACAATTGATATGTTGGGTAGAATATTTTGTAATACAGGTAAATATAAGTCTAGATATTGTTGCTTACATGATCGAGTTTGAATGCGTGGTACATTTTCGACCCTCTTTTAATTACTTTTGTTATTTTTCTAAGTGTACCATCACAAGTTATACGTGGAATTATAATGATAAACAATTGATATGTAGGGTAGAATATTTTGTAATACAGGTAAACATAAGTCTAGATATTGCTTCTTACATGAACGAGTTTGAATGTGTGGTACATTTTCGACCCTCTTTTAATTACTTTTGCTATCTTTCTAGATATACTGTCATAAGTTATACGTACAATTATAATGATAAACAATTGATATGTAGGGTAGAATATTTTGTAATAGAGGTAAATATAAGTCTAGATATTGTTTCTTACATGAACGAGTTTGAATGTGTGGTACAATTTTTCATCGATTATAATATGCAGTTTTAAGTCGCTCGTTTTAACCCTTAGAGTGCTGAATACTCGCGGCCTGTGTGGTCCGTACGGACGACGCGCGGCCAGCGCTGACAATCGTTGTGGACGGAATACTTTTTCGCTAGACTGAACTCTGTTGATTAACTATTCAAGGCGCAAATAGTAATACGTTATAGTAATCCTTTTGCACAGGATTAAATGATTAAAAAGTGTTAGTTTTTAGTATTAATTGTTTATTATAAACATTAAAATTTACAACAAACTAGAAAACTAAATTTAGTAAATATAACAGAAGTTAATAATTCAGTTATGTGTGAAAAATTTTAAAACAATTATCGATACATAAACCGACATTGCATTTTCTGCATTCGTATTGCGTGTCGCTCCTTCTCTTATTTATTGCACAAACTATACGAAGGAATGCATTTGTATCCATCTCACCCAAAAGTAATTGTATTACTTCTATGTAGGTGATGGAAAAAATTGACAAACGCATATATGCGTCCTTAGTTCATGCCGGACACTTACAGAAAACGCATATATGTGTCCTTAGTCCACACCGACAGCTTTCGCCAGACGCATATATGCGTCCATGGCACTCTAAGGGTTAAGTCATGTAGAAATTGAGTGGATTGAATTCAAGATTTTCTTGGAAATGTGGTTGCTTCAAATTGCATCGACGACAGTCGACCGAACCACTTAACCGCGCCTACTTACGCCCGATGCAAAATATATTCTTGCGCGATTTTTAGGAAATCGGTAAAATAGCCGAAAGGCATCCCACGGGGAATTTCAACGGCGGGACTTATGCAGCATTCAGAATACGAATGTAGGAATACATCCGCGAATAAACCTAGCGTGCCAGTATCAGTGGCCTGGATCTCACGTTCCGACTTCCAATATTTCGGCAAAGATACCTGGCAAAACCAGTAAAAAGGAGCAAATATTGGTTCGAGGTGCACGGACTCATTGAATTACCTTCTTCCGTGGAAGCGTGAAAGAATTCGTTCTTCAGAATATATTACTGTACGCTGTCGTGAGACGTTTTAGATGATCCAGGGAATGGATTTAAGGGGTTACATACCTTTGAAATGGTGGAAATATTAAACAAATTCAATCATCATTTTTAATATATGCAATTATCATATTCTAAAACAGAAATATCTACATTGTATCATATATTCAATTAGTAGTCTTCATTTTTGCGAAACATGATGTTTGGTGACTCTTTTTGTGTAGACTTTCATCTAATACATATTTTTCTAATTTTACATTAGAATAAACAAAGAAAGCTAATCCTTCTTGAAATTTGAATTCAAATATAAGATTTTTATGCAAACTTTTAATTTGTTTTGTTTAAAAACAAAGAAGAAATAAAAGATTCTCTTCGTCGAGAACTATCTTAAGAGAAATTCATTTAAAAAGAAAAGTGCTGATTAATGTCACGATTAACCAAAACATTGCTTTAAATTGTTTAGTTTTGAATTAATAGATAACGAAATGGTCTCTAACCAATGCTTACAACGTAAAATATAAATTTAGAGAAACCAAATCTACGAAGCGATATTTAAAAATAATATGCGAATTCAAAACATAGAAAGAACAATACCAAAAAAGAAATATACGCCACTGAATTCAAATATGAATAGTTTCTATACAGTCTCGAAAATTGTCGACATGTCTCCAAATTTTTGCATACATCGGAGGCAGATAAATTAAAGTGGGACATGGAAACATCAATGGAAAAATGTGAGCGTTCTCTTCGATCCAGCAACGACTAAATACATGATGCACAGTTTCGCATACACACTACGTTAGGACAGTTCACAGGTACTCCGAGTTCGAGAAAAACAAACCCATAAATTTCGATCCTCGTATTGCTAGAGGATTCACGATACTTTAATTGCTGTTGAAAATGGGACACCGAAAAGTGTCCTCATAAAATCTACACGACTCGTCAAAAGAACAACGAGCAGTACAAGACTAGAAAACGAAAAGATAGAGAATGAAAAATGTATTTGTGTTCTCAGACCTTTTTGCCATTAGTAGTCTTTAGATTTTATGTTTTTGTAACAAAAACTACCTGGCACAATTTAAAGTAGTAGTAACATTAAATGAAATTAAGGATATCCGTGCACGTATTTTATTCAAGTTGTTAAGACCATTAAAGGAAGAATTTTCTACATGGCTACTGTATCTTGCAACTAACGCATACAATATTTATTATACAAAAAGAGCAGCAGTTTAGTAATAGCCTAACGTAACAACTAATAAAGGTATTGTTACTTGCTATGCATTTTAGTATTTTATTAAACACTAAAACAATATACATGTTTGAAAATTTTTTTTCAGATTTCACATTTTTTACTAAAATATACGGAAATATACTAGAATATACTATGATATTCTAGAATATAAGAGAATATACTGAAATATACTAAAATATTTTAGAATACACCAAAATATACCAAAATTTACTAGAATGTTTTAGAATATACTAAAATATACCAAAATTCGTTAGGATATTGTAGAATATACTCGAATATACAAAAATACAATAGAATATACTTCAATATTATAATATACTCCAAAATGTAACAGAATATACTAATATATACCATATTATATTAGAATACACTAGAATATTATAGCAGAGAATACTCGATCTTTTAAATATGAGAACTGTTTAGTATCGATTTACAACTATGTAGTATTGTATACAATAATAATATATATGTATATATTGTTAAGGCATTTATATATAAATAATAATATATTTAATTCGTTGATATAATCATTAACAGACAGACGAACCCGGACAAACGTTTTTCGAAACATAACGGACGCTTGCTCACTGCACACTCATTTTTTCTCTCGCACAATGAAATTCACTTCATACATTTTCTGTTTCATCCATTATATGTGCCCATAATTATGAAAGTGGTCTAAGTCAAAATTTAAAGAAATTATATAAACATAACTTGAATTTTTGGCATTGGGTCATTCCTTTCTACCGAATGACCGTGATTTTGGGTTGATAGAAATGAAAATAAAAAAAGAAAATTACTTATACAACCCTGAGTATTATTATGAATTAATAGAAAAGTGTAGAAGAAGAAATACATTTTCGATAAAACGAATGTCGCAGCCGGATTTTATTTCAACGAAATCACTAGAAGAGTAAACAATACCGCGGCCGAATTTGTCTTTTGGCTGCAAATTCAATGGATAAGTTTCTTCAAAAATAAACCGTATAAAATGTTCTATAAAACTTTTTTAGATGATTCTAAATTCCACGTTTTGGATCTTTCACCTAAAAGAGGAAGACCAAAAATATACGGAAATATTAAATTACGTCCATTATATACCACCACTAGACCAGTAACGGAAGAAAAACATAAAGATATTATGTGTTTACTACCATACATCCCTCCAGTTTTTCAGGAACATTTTAAGAATCTTAAAAACTCGAAATGATAAAAATGGATTACTTTTTAAAAATAATTTATAAATGTTCATGAATTATTTCATTAAAGTTATTGTTTCAAATAAAACTCATAGTTCTTTATTGCTTTAAGTCTTTTACAGGACATTCAGTTAATTTTGAAAATGGTCTATGTCAGTTCAATCTTTAAAAACAACATTTTCGTATGAAATTCACATAAAATTTCATATTCATAATAAATTTCCATTAATCAAGACTAATAAAATTATAAATTAAAATGTTGCATAATGTAAAAAAAATTTTTAATTTATTCAAATGCAATTCATTAAATATCTCGAAACAAGAAATATATGACTTGGACCACTTTCATAATTATGGGCACATATCTCTTTCTTATTCTCATCACACATATCCACACACACGCGCGCGGGTGTGTGTGTTGTGTGTGTGTGTGTGTGTATTATTGTATACATATGATTGATTTTACACTGCATGTACAATAACAGCATTGAGTCGAAGAATGTTCTAGCAAATTAATTAAAACATGATAAATAATGAAAGGATACACATAGATAAAAAAAGAGCAGTCAACTATTTTTCTTTCATCGACAGGTTCGAATCTGTTAACAATACTGTGACAATATAAACTGTGAACGAGCAAACATCTCATTAGAACAATATGAGCAGCATATAAACGACACGCAATTACTGTTTGATGAAAATTCACCATTTTCGATATCGAAAAGTGTCAACGTAGTACAGCAGTTATGAATAAATGGATATATTTGTATTTAAACGACAAATAATAAATTTAAATATGCCAATAGCGACCCAATGTCGTTCGTATGCTTTGCTGATAAGAGGACGACAACCGTTACCGTCCACATCCCGTGAAATTGTTCGATACTCGCTCTATCATTTCTGAACTTCCTTTATTTTCCTTCATAGAAAAGCGAGCAACGAACCTGCGATACATTCGCATCGGAATTGTTTGTTATTTGTAGTATTGTCCGTGTCGGCGTTCATCGAGCTGAATGGAAAACAGCCATTGTAACGATTAATTTGGTGAAATTTCGCTGATAGAACCAAACGAAAATATTTTGTTCGTGTACACTTTCCGATTGCTATATTTCGTTTAACAAAAAAGTTCCACAGGAAATTTGATCGACTTTTACAATTCAAGCATCGACAATTATTCAATTAATTTCATGTTTACCGTGCAAGTGCAGCAAACCGGTATATGCTTACAGTTTTTAGAACTGGATTTCTCATCAACTATTCATACTCTGAGCGTGGAAAATGTGTTGATTAATCTTCTAACGTACAGTGGATCAAAAAATTATTCGAACACTAAATTTCCGATTCTTGGGAAATTGTCAATATTTGAACTATGGTAATTTCGTTGGAAAAATAGTACAATATCTTTACTTTCTAGCTAGTGGAAAAATCAGGGCTCGTTTTTTGGTCGAATATGTTACAAATTCAATCGTCTGTAAAACATCAAAAAGTTTTTCATTGCGATTAAATCTATTGCAGAATCAAAGCATCATCTTCCTCTTTGCAACGGTTGCTTAAGATTTCACCTACGACATTTTTGTTGCCGTTTTATAGAACTGAAAGGAAAAACAAGTTTGTACGTTATATTGTTGCAAAGATAACGGTAAGCAAAAG
Source organism: Agapostemon virescens (assembly GCA_028453745.1). Taxonomy (NCBI): domain Eukaryota; kingdom Metazoa; phylum Arthropoda; class Insecta; order Hymenoptera; family Halictidae; genus Agapostemon; species Agapostemon virescens. Next base: position 1,689,298 of record CM052091.1, on the reverse strand, counting down.
ATCACCCAATGAATTTACTACAAAGAATTGTAGATCACGTTTCAAGCATACGTAGTAAAAGGGAAGTATTAAGTCTTGAAATCTACGGTGGTTTCAATTGCGAGAAAAAATGATCAATACTTTTCCAGACGTTTCAGTGTGCATCATTTTGGACTAAACAGTGGTTGTGTCGTGCATAAAAATCTTACATAAAAATAAATGATGGATTTCGAAAGTAGAGACTTTAAGCTTTAACCCTTTTCACTACAAGCAATTTTAATTCCTAATTCGAGACATTTTTTTGTCCTAGAATAATTCCATTGTACGTGGTTCATTTCCTTTTGTGTATATGAAATTTGTTACTGTTAATCATGCGTGCAACACTTCAATTTTTAGTAGTTTCTTAAATACAAACATTGTAATGTAAGAATTATTTGAATAATATTCTGTAAATTTTTAATGTCGCCTCAGAGGAGCCATTGGAGTTCTAAGGATTAAGATGAATCCAATTATATTATTATTCTATTCTTTTTAATGAAATTATCATAGTTCACGTTTCGACAATTTTTCGAGAACAGGAGATTTAGTGTACAAATACTATTTGGATTCACTTACAGTAGCTCATGGTGTAAATTCACCTACGTTTCTGCTTTAAATGTTGTAAACCTAATAATCTTTTTGTGTTTGCGTTTAATATATATTTCTTTACAGTTCAATATTATGATTGAAATTTAATTCATCGACATCAAAATTTAACTAAAAATGAATGCAGTATTATTCAATGTTAATCATTGTCTACATAGGAAACATAATGAGGAAATTAACATATTCACTTCATGAATCTCACAATTAGAAAATTTAATTTGAATCTTAGAATTTAAATTAAATTTTAGTGATTTTATATACTCTTTAAATATGTATATTATTAAATTATTATTTTAGAAAAAATTTAGGAAAAATGAAAGTATTTATTATTTGGCAAACATATTTCTTAAATACTTTCATTTGGTCTAGTTCTTTAATGTACATAGGATACTATTTTTCACTATTAATATCTGTATAGATATCTTCTCCAATCATATTAAAAACGAAGGTGAAAGACTTTTTACGAAGAATAGTATATAAAAAGTTGATAAACAAGAATTAACAAGCACATCAAACTGTCGGTATTTGTTTATCCATAACAAATTTTACTCGGCAATACATGTTAATCAAAGAGTAAGCGTTGTTTTATGGTTTATGGGCACAATTTTGGTGCCGAATTAAAACATAAAATTAAAAAACAAGCTCCTATAAAAATACGTATCGTGTTTCATCAATATTTCGTCTATACGAAGCGTTATTTTTCAGAAATTAAAGTATGGATTTCCTATTGGTACGGTCAATATTGAATGCTGGCCCGTCTAACGCATCCTGGCAATACGTAATGTTTACTAATTGCTGTTTTTGCAGAAACTCCGTATAACAATCTGATACCTGGTATAAGATATTTGAAAAATAATTTAAAAGTTATTTATCATCAACAGAGAAAATTCCGGTAATAAAGTCTTCTTGAATGAACATTTTAAAATAACCAGTTTTCATGGAACTATTATTATACTGATTCTAAAATATCTGTTCGTTAAGAGAACTTTCTAAAACAGTTCCTACAGGTAACATTTCTTTCTATAAAAGTTCCACAAGAACAGACACCGTCTTAAACAACACATTAGCTACCGTTCTTTTGAGAAACTTTTGTTTGAAAATTATGTTTTTTAATGAAACAAGTACCCTTATATTAATATGCTAAAGGTAACTGTATACTAACGAATAGTGTCTGAGATAAGACTGATTCCTTAGCTTCACATGTTATAAATGTTACGTGTGTGGACATTCTGTTATCTTTTTTACGTTTTAAGTTTTTCGCATTTTATAGTATGCAAAGCTATTGTTTTATAAAATGAATTCATAGAATGTCCAACATTATTTACACGTTATAAGAAAAAAAATGAAGCCAGAACATAGTTACGTTTTCATTTATTACGTTTCAGTTGATTTTCTTATGAATAATGTAAGGTAACTGTTTCAATAGTCAGCCATTTGAAGCCAGCAGTAAGCCATCTTAATTGTTAGTATTAATATGCTATTTCATAAATGATTTATAATATAAAGATACAAAACTGCATATTGTAGATGGTTAATAGGTTGATCATTGTGTTCAATCAAATATACAATAATTTTTTTAACACTAAACCTACTGAGCATTAAGATTGACTAGTGTACAATTGCAATTGAATTTCTATTATAATTTATGATTGAATAAAGAAATTTATTGAATCCATTTCTATGAAGGCAATTTTATAACTTGAATACTAATAAAATAGAAAATCTAAAAAGAGTCAACCCACTGTGGTAGGTTTAGTGTTAACACTAGCACTACCAAACCAGTGAAAATGACTGGTCTCTACTTATGTCTTTTGCAATTACTGAAGTTATAAAAATGTTTTCATTAGTAATTTTCCGATGTACTTTTTTAACGAACCACATATTACAATAAAAATTGAATGAAATTTGAGTAGATGCAGTCTCGTTATTATTACAAATCAATGTATATCATTGCCTTTATTGTTCGGTACTTCTCGTGTTAATAAATATTTATTAAGCAATATGTTTTCCAGACTAAATCGAGCGTAGATTTATCGCATCAATGTATAAGATTGTCAGTGCAATGAGCAACCGATATTTAATTCTTTTTCAGATTTTATTTAAGGGTTTCAAATTTTCGAACGGTAAAGCTGCTTATTTGTAACGCTGGCCACAACTAATTAGCGGCACCGGTGGCGTCCCATCGATGCTCTCGGCGTGAGTGTGGAAAAGTGCTCATCGATCCCACATTTGCGATGCAGATACGGGAAGCTGGCGGTGAAAACGCGTGGATTTTCTTGAATCTGCGAGGAGGAGACGCCGTTTCCGGTCGCCGATGCGGAGATCTTGATTTACAATGCAGAATAGCCAAACGGGCCGCGGTTCGCGAATGCCAAAACCGCGCATCTGACTCTGTCCGACATTACCATCTTCCTCTTAAACGTCGCGCAAGTTTTTTCCGCGTCTGTCGATACAGAGAAGCCATTGGCCTAATACATTTGCCGCAACACGGATTGCCGGAATTCGGCGTATCTCAAGCGCATGGTCAATTTAACAGCGTGTCACGCGTCAATTTATCTACGACAAAATATCGCCCCCAACGCGTCGTGTATACCGCCGCATAGCGCCGCCAACCCTTCGACACACAACCTATTCGTGGTATTACCACGAATATTCGGAATGGTACTAATTAACTAATTTTATTAGCCGCGTCCCTGTTCATACAGTGGCTGCCATTTGCTTACGTAATATTTTATACAAGAAACGGCTTACAGTTTTCTTGGAAGTTGGCAAAAATGTCGAAACTATATTCCTATATAGCGTGTACCTCTGTGCTACGGTCTTCAATTATGTTTCTTATGTTTCTTATGTACATTTCAAGAATTCAAAGACATTTACAGAGACCTACAAAAATATTCAAATGCTCTTTAACACGTTCCGTACCACGTGTACCACCGGTGCTACAAAATAATATATTTATTTAATGCGCTAAAAAGATATATTTTATAATAAGTTTATAACTAAAGCACATATAAACCAGATGAAAAATGTAGTATAGAACTGTGGCAGCTTTACCTCCTGCGCTCACCAACAGAGGGACAGTAGGACGAGACATTCCCGCTCGTACCTGATCCGCCTCCGAATCATATACAGGATGTTTGAGAATTCGTGGTATAACTGGCAAAGGGATGACTTTTGCACTCAATAGCAATTGACGTACCATAAACCTCCAGATGTGAACCACCAGGTATTAGCGAAAGCGCAACCATCCTCGGAACGGTACCTGAGATGTACCGTCTTGGGGACATTTCGGTGCTGCTCTGGGGAGAGCAAATTAAGAAGCCAATCAGGGTTTACATATATTTTTGTACGTGCTCATTGGTGGTGGATATTCGGATACTCTTTAAATCTAAATAATTTTTTTTTAATTAAACCAAACTACTTGACTTTTCCGCAGCAATTAGAAGCATTGATTTACTAAATGATATGCAACAATAATTTTGAAATAATTCTAATTGGTAGAAATTACGTGGGAAAGTAGAAAAGATACTTTTTAAAACATTTTTATTTCAACTCGTAATGAAAAGTTAAAATATACGCTTTTCAGAACTGTGTTAGTTATACACATGTTGAAAATTTCACCGAAATTAATTGACGCGGGAAAAAATAACACGCGTAGAAAGATGTAAGAATTTGTGGAGTTTAAGCATAAACTAACCAAGAATCGCGAAAAATTGCGATTTTCACCATTTTCGATGGCATGTAGCTCGTGTGTATATCGATCGATTTCCATGAATTTTTCTGCATGTGTATAACTATCATAGATCTACCAGATGCAAATATATAAAAAATATTTAAGAAGTTCTTTTTAATTCGTCACATAATTCATACCAATTTCAATATTTACAAAATTCATTTTGCATTACATTTATTAAATCAATGCAACTAATTGCTCAAGAACAGTCAAGACGTTTCGTCCAATCTTAAAGAAGATATTTAGGTTTGAAGAGTGTCCGAATACTTTTGTGAGCCACTGTATACGTTCCATCGATGAGCACTAGTAAAGTATTCGGTCATTGCGACGTTCGCGCTGCTGTTTACTCTATTTTCATAGGCTGTTTGTTCTATTCTTCATACACTATTCTACTTACATCTAAAAGCTGTTCTTGTATTTCATACGCCGTTTATTCATCTTATAATTTAAAGTTAACAATGTAACATACGGTAACGGTTTAGTCAGGAGTGTATACAATCATTAAAGTTCAAGAGTTTAGTTTCAAAGTTCGTATACCGGTCATCTGATTATCGTCTTCCCTTTTCACACACCACCTTCCAAGTGCGGTGAGACGTGTTAGACTACGGCTCATTAATATTGCTGAGCCCTGTTAAGACGCAATAACAAACCTCATTATCCAGTGAAGTGGCTATGAATGTAGTGGAGAAAGAGAGAGAGAGAGAGAGAGAGAGAGAGAGAGAGAGAGAGAAGAAAAGGGAGCGTTTCGTCTTGGGTCCGCTAAAAGACTCATCAGTCAGGTTATCTAGCTGACCCTGCTTTAGACGCTGAAATATCGGAAGACGGTTAAGGACGCTATACAATATGAATCAAAGACAGATCAGTTACTAGCGGGAAAGTCTCGTCCTACTGTCTCTAATAATTTTTTTTAGTAACGTTGATCATTTCTATGAATGAAATAAATGAAACTTTTCTAAAACACACAAAATTCCCTCGGCATTCAACGTGCTAATACATACAGTGTGTCATGAAAATATTGAAACATGGTTTTCCACAACGGTAGGGACAAGTAGTAGTAAGAACCTCCGTAAGCATAAGAAGAAATAAATGATTTAACCCTTTAAGCGCTATGAACCCATATATGTGTTCTCGCAAAACCATTCGATTTTGGCTATGAACTCATATATCCATTTTCGCATAACCATTCGATTTTAGCTATAAACTCATATATGCGTTTTCGCATAATCATTCGATTTTAGCTATGAACGCATATGTGAGTTCTTACAAAACCATTCAATCTGGGAAAAGAATTCTATAAACAGATATATGTGACTGCTGCTTGCAAGCCTGTGTAGATATAAAAAGACAATAAGCTTTTAAATGTACTTTTGTACAATCGTTTATCAGTATTGTTCATTAAATTTGTGTATGTATTCATTGTGCATTACTTAATATATCGCTACCAAGGACTTTTGAGGTTAAGTGCTGCTACTTTCTGGAAATTTGTTCTTTGCGTTTTAAAACTTCATTTTTAATTACCCCTAAAATGTCTAAGAATGAGCTTGAATACATTAGTAAAAGTGGTAGTGACATGGGCTATGAACATGTAATTGAAACAGTTGAAATTAAAACATTTGAAAGAAAAAGGATGTGGAATTTGTCTTCGGATTCCGAGGAGCTCTATAAGAAGACCAAGATATTAAAAATAAGCAGTGATACAAGCGGTATATATGAACACAATAGGTTGGATGTTAGAATAAACATAATCAAACCTACTTTTGTAGCTTCGGTTTCCGAAGCTACAAAAGTAGGTTTGATTATGTTTGTTCT
>CM052091.1:1609355-1678453 GCA_028453745.1 Agapostemon virescens | reverse complement strand
GAAAAACGACAAACTGTTCTTGATAATGGTGGAGACTATAAAATAGATGATAAATAAAAACTTAATTTCAGTGCATTGTTTGTTTTAGATTGCAAAATAATTTATTACTCATGGGTACGCCGGATATGCTGATGAAGACAGTAATTATTTTGAAAGCCTTCAATACATAGCTAAATGAATCTCGCGGAAGATTTCAAATGCTGCCTAACGTTCATGCACCCTCGGTTGGATCCGATTTCCACCTCGTCGCGAAGCGTCAGATTGAAACGAGGACAGTTCGAGAACGGTCCGGAACCGAATTATCGCGTTAAAAGGGCCGAGGATTTTCTGTTCCGTCGATTCGCACGCGTACTCGGGTACGTCTGAGGTAATGCGATAATAACGTTATTCCTAGCAAAGAGATTCTAGTAGACAGGCGTTTCGACTCGCAGCGAACCGGTAATGCTGAAATAGGAACACATGTAACTTGTAATCCGAGCACGCGAATTAATATCTCGACGGGACTGGTGGCGCGCGGACTCGCCCCTATGATGCAACCGTTGAACGCGTACATCTGTATTGCGAATATTACGGCAAGCTGCGGAGCTAGATACGTCTAACTTTAGGACCAAACATGGCTAAGTTTGATACAGTATGAAGTCCTCGTGCAATTAACGTCATTTCAGATCGGCGTATTGTAACTATGGATTTGCATTTGACGAAACTTGTCGCGGCTCGTGATACAATCTCCTTTTTGCAATCACGTTTGTGCAGATTCGAAACATTTAGGGTATTGTTTACAAAGTCGATAGCGTTTAAATAGATATTAGCAGGGACGGAAACCAAAGAGACATATTTCCTTGAAAAATTGCTGCAAATTCAAACGTCTTTGAAAACATTCAAAAATTTATCTCGCGAATGAAACTGTTGTAGATGCGAAGATTGGTATCTTCTTTTTGCAACTATTTCACTGTTCTGCAACGAGGAACATGTTTAGTCCTGTAAAATGAGTTTAAACTTTTACTTTTCACTCATATTCATGTTTTTATTAACACGGAAACGAAGTCGCGTGTGACATTTTCGCAAAAGAAAAAGTGTCTTGGTGTAATCTCAAGAATTACCCTTTACCTTCAAGGAGCTCGAACATGTTTGGAATACCTCGTGTACAGTATCATGTAAAAGTCTCCAAAAACCATAGAAAAACGATTAACTTTCTCAAAATTGTTTCGAACGGTGTAAGTTTTGTTCGAGGTGTTAGAAAAATTAGTTTGTTATATAATTACATAGAAGAACGAATTAATCTTCCATCAGCCGAATTTTTTTCTTAAATATGAAAAAATGTATCCAACGGAAAATCAACAATTACAAACCTATATATGCAGATTAAAAAGAAATTATCAGTTTAAACAATTTTACTGTTATTTGTAGCTTTCTAACTTTGCAGCAACAACGGCTTACGAGGTGTGCACTTCTGTGCATAAAAGCTTAACCGTGAAATTCCATAAACCAGTTTGCACTTGTTTTTAAACACAGATGTACGTTGCATTTGGAACATTTTATTGTTGGAACCCCTTTGTTCTCATTATCTTTGATCGCATTACAGTACATATGTATTGGTATAGTTAACTATGTCACTTATAATTTCACAGTCAAATCGTTTTCGAAAATGGGTCACAGAAGAGTAGGGTCCTTCGAGGTCTTCAAGGCAATCACCTTTCCAAGGGCGATGACAATTGTTATTCGTCTGGGATACCGATTGCTAAACAATTTTTTGTAGTCCTGAATTTTCCTTATCCGATGATGATTAGGTACTAAATTCATCGTCACTGTCAGTAATATGTATGCGTCGTCGGGTAAATACTACTGGATGATCTTCATTGGACTCAGAATCTAATAAGGAATCTTCGTATCTATTACCGCTAATGCGTCTAATTCTAATTCCTCTATTATTTTTATGCGATTATGTATCCATATTTTAGATACATGATATATAACTATGGAAATAGAAGAAAGCACAAGCATAATCCTAAATATACCAAAATCTATCATAATAGCCTACTATAACCTGAAAGTCACAAAACTGTATTACACACAAATAGTAACAAAATAATTAATGAAATGCAAACAAATAAGTTATTATTGATATGCAAACGCAAAGCTATTATGTACGCTTTGTTTTGTTTAATAAATAGAATATGATAGAATATATAGAAGCACAAATAATGAACATTGCACATGATAGTTCCTTTGGTATTTATCTACAGACAACTTGAAAGGCGTTTACTTTGATATTACAGATTGAACCGTCACCATGCTGCCAACCGTTATCAATATCGTTATTTATTACCTCAGAGACATTATATAATTTAGACGTACACGTTATCTTATAAAAACCTAAAATCATTTGGTAAAATGTCGATATATTAACATGTGACTTGAAAGTTACACAGTTCCATAGAGAGGGAAGGGTTAATACTTTTATCTAGGCCAATAATGAAAATAAAAGTTTTGTGGATCTATGTAAATTATGTACATGTTGCGTCTAATTAGTTTATTCAATTCCATCGATACCTGTTCGCATAGCATTTATTCCTTACCGAAAACCGAGATACCTTAATTAACCACATTCGTAATGCGATTCTCGTGCTTCTGTACATTTTTAAACCATCGGTCTCTTAATCAATCATTTGCACTTCTAAATAAATGGAAATTCGTTGGGAACAAGCGAATGGAGAGAATGGTATCGGACCTGACATTTTAATTCGTGCGGTTTTTGCGCTGCACTTGTGACAAACAAGGCCACCGTTGCCGTGAAATAGGATCGCAATCCTTCACCGGAGCTTCCACTAAACTTTTTACACGCTATCTCCGCGTCACCGGAACATTGTCAATCTAACAAATCATTGGCAAACAACTGTTATTCTATTCGCCTCGGCGAGCGGGCGAAGTTTTTAAATGAAATCTCGAATTGGGGGGAAAAACAACCGAATCGAACGGACAGAGTTGAACGAGCGGACATTAAAAGTCAAAAACTCATCATCGCGGCGTAGTGTCTGCAAAGTCGGAATAAAAGAGCTAACAAGGGACGGCGTTTTAAACGCATAAAGTCTAACAGCTGCTTCAACCGGAGCTACTCCGCAGTGATAACAAAAGAAGCTGAAGTATTAAATCCGGAATGTTCTTGGACGCAGTAAATGTGCCGTCCTACGTCGCACGCACAGCACTTAAAGTCTTCCCATGGGAAAGGTTAATATCAAGGAAATCGTTCTCCTCTATTACCGCTATCGGAGGCGCGCCTTTTTCACGGACAGGAAAACAAAGTAATTGCGACGCTGCCTGTTTTTTTTTTCATTGATTTTGTTTTTAAGCTTTTACGAGCGGCGGACCTCGGGGCACACAGTTTGTCGTCGGGAATGTGTGGATGGCCCTTCAAGCCGAGTCTGACAACGATGGAAAATCCACTAGCGTAGAATGTCCTGTCGTAAATTGAGTACGTGACTACGTTTGTTGTCGTGAAAACACCATTTTCTGGATATTTACGAGTTCACGCTATTATGTGTCACGGAAGTAGCGTAAGGCTCTAATATTTCCGTTTTAAATGCAGTTATACAATTTATTTTTCATGGTGTGCTAGCAAGTTTACGGGCGTAGTCGTTTCAGGTAGCAGAGACGGAAGTTAAAGTAAGCGACAAGAGTTATTCTTTTTATTACATTCCTTTTTGCAATTGTACCCTTTTCTTTCAAATGTCGGTAAAGTCGTTTGTTCAGCGACTGTATTTTGTGCTTGTTTAACTCCTCCATGAGCTGAAACGCGTCTATATCATTCACTTACCAAAATGATTGGTAATATTTTTGACCTTAACGATATTAACACGTTCCGTGCCAAGATTCTTTTGCTCGACTTTTCATTCAGACCACTGAATGTGTGACTAAAGATTTATTTAGCATTATAAACTTATTTGCTACGTTCTATATAACGTTTTTTATAATGTCTCATTCTTTTAGGTCGTATATACTTTAGTTATAAACTTCTTATAATGTTTATCCTTTTAGCTCATTAAATAGCAAGCATTACGTAGCAAGGAATGTGTGAATATCCCGTCGGGATTTTATAACGTTTATATCGAGTGCAACTTAAGAGACAGTGTAAAATTAATTAATCGTGCAAATTATTGTAAAATATCACATATGTATTACACCTTTAAACTTATTATAATTACAAAAGGATAAATAATTTATTTCAGATTGAAGATACGTAAACAATTTCGTTCCAACAATAACATTTAATTGTACAATACATTTTTAACAAAAAGTTCACGCATGTTCAAGTGACAGTGATATTTGGACGCTTTACAAAATGTATCTTATGCATATGCTTTATGAAAAATTGTAGTTTTAATATTTTGTTGCGCGTTCGTTTTAATCGACGACTTCATAAGTAACTGGATTTAACAAAACAAACAGTTTATTAAAATATGTAGCATACGTTCAAGTTATATCAAGAAAACAATCTAAAGCATAAGCTAAAAAAAATTAGAATCGTCGAATTAAAAAAACAAGAGCGAAATGCTTATAGAAAAGTTTCTGTTATTATTTCGAATGAAACTAAAAATTTATTTTTCTTGTAAGGTAAAGCAATTCCATGCCAACCGCTATTAACTGTATGTTACATATTTTTATTTCATCGACTACGAATGTTTGATGACTAAGTTAGTGATCTTAAAACTCATATTTACGATTCTACAGCTCCGAGTTTGCTGACTGTAAAAGATTTACGAAGTAATAGAGTTCTCTTGAATGGACTTTACCCTATTCTTTTTTGCGGACACAGCGCATTTCTCGGAAGAAGATATGTAGGAAGCCATTAACACTGAACTGAAATAATGGGCGGTCTATCTTTCATCGGCGAGATCTAAAACAGTCATATATATAAAAATTTAGTCTACTATAATAATGCTCGAACCATTTCATAATCGCTTACTATCCTATACCTATTTTCAACGTTATGAAACACCTCCTATCCAAGAACTATTATTTCCAAATTGTTCGTATGTGTGGTGACTGTACCTCCTGCGTTCACCGACAGTGGGACAGTAGAGTAGAACGAGACTTTCCCGCTAGTACCTGATCCGCCTTCAATTCATGTATGAGCCATTCACTGCACAAATCGATTAACTCCATCAAAAATCTTAAATTTAACTATCAAAGCACTTGATATAGTCATAACTTTTCATAATTATAATAACTTTCCCTAATACTTAAGATTAACACTGTTAAACGACAAAAATATTTTGGCCACTGAATAATAAATAATTTATTTCAAAGGTCATTTTGATTAACTCCATACTTTAACGTAAATCGTTGCAATATTGATACTTAAATCCACTAGCAAGCGCCGAATGATAACGATGAATTTTTTAGTATCGTTTTATCAGAATTAAAGTAAAATAAATTAGTCAGTCACAGTCTAATTGTCGCAGAATCAAGTACTTGTGAAGTCAAGTTAATTACTATTAAGAATAAAGTTTAATTTAGTATATTTTAATTTCTACTGTATACTTACACGGACTACATATTTTTTCAGCCTTTTCAACATCACTTCCAGATCGTATTTTGGTTAAATTATTACAAACAATTATTTCAATTTGCCAGTGATTTTAAAAAAATAATATTATACCGTTATAATTAAGAGCTGTATGACGATTCCTCGCATACAGCTGATGAAGAAGCTGTAACGAATCTGTAATGAAAACATCTAATAATTAAATTTTTCTGTGATAAAAAACTAAAAAATTTAAACACTCAATTTAAATTTATTACTTTTTTCACTTGCCAATCGATTAGTTTCACCAGTCACGTAAAAATTGTAACATTACTAACGATAACTTTTTGGCTTTTCTGTATTATTAAATTTCTATACTGTCAGATCAAATCTACATCTGTATTTATATATTCTACAATATTTATTTGAGTTTATATTATATAGGGAATTTAAAAAAAAAATGCACATTATTTCATCGTATTTCTCCACTTTTTGTTTTATGGAGTTAATCGATTTGTACAATAAACCGCTCATGTATTGGATAGTCGGAAAAGTATTGAGAGATTTTTGTCACTAGATGTTTTTTATCGTATATCGGGCAACACTAATCAGGTTGCGTCATACTGACGTGATTTAAGAGGTGATATTTCAGTCTAGAATTTTCATGCAGACAGTTTTGTATTTCATCAATCGTGTCAAAAGTAATATGAATGTGAAAATTAGTGAAATTTCTGAAAGAATTCGCTGTTTTGCAATTTTACTACGGAAAAAGGCAAAAACACTGCATAAGCCTGGGAAAAAATTTGTGGTGTTTACTGTCAAGATCAAATGCAACATCATGCAGAGGGTTTGCTCGCTTCTATTCTGGAAATTTCGATATTAAACATGCACCTCGGTCTGGACGACCAGTCACTGAAAAGGTCGATGAAATAATGCAAATAGTTGAGCAAGATCGGCGTGTAAGCAGTCATGAGATTGTCAGGGGACTAAACATTCACCGTTCAACCGTTTTGGATCATTTGCAGAAAGTTGGATACAAAAAGAAACTCGATGTTTGGGTGCCTCATGATTTAACAGAGACATATTCGATGGATCGAGTTTCCATCTGCGAATCATTGCTCAAATGTCATGAAACTGAATCATTTTTGAGCTTGGCTGGGAAGTTTTGATACATCCACCGTATAACCCAGGCCTTGCACCATCAGGTTATCGTTTGTTTCGATCTCTGCAAAACTACCTTAAAGGTGAAAAGTTTAATTCAAGAAGGACTGCGAAAATCACTTGGCCAAGTTTTTACCCGATAAACCACAGAAGTTCTATTCCGATGGGAGTACGGCTCTACCCTAAAAATAGACAAAGATCATAAATGGCCAATATATACTTGAATGAAATTCCTTTTGAATAAAAGAAACATTTAATCAAAAAATGACAAACATCCCTCGATACTTTTCCGACTATCCAATACATCGTCCTTAACCACTTTCCAGTATTCCAGCGTTTAAGGCAGGGTCTGCTATGTAACCTTACTGACGAGTCGTCTAACAGACCCAGGACGAAACGCTCCCTTCATTTTCCTTCTCCATCATCACCTTCACCATTTATAGCCACTGCCAAAGTATGGAAAGATCAACTTTCGGAAACAATCTCTGATCGTTATTAACGCAGAAATTTATTTCAACGTTCAGAATGTAGCAGCATAATAGCAACATGTAAATATTTTTATTGTTTAGAAATACAACATGCAAACGTTTTGGAACATTTGATATTCTAAAAGCGGTGCTTAATCGCTTTGCATACCGTTTTCACTGCGATTATAATTATTGTAATGCCTTCTTCACCGAAAGTGTTACAGAAGAGGCAAGCAAATTTAGATGTCTTATACAGCTCTAAATACATCACTGCTTGAATATTGATAATAAAATAATGAATTTTGATTTCGTCTAAAAAAGAAGACAAAAACATGTATATTTGTTTGACTTTGCTTAAAATCTTCAACACAAGTCTAACTCGTTATAGTTTGGCAAGGAGTTAACAAATTTCAACATCAGACTCTGCGAATTTTTATGCAAAATAAAAATTTATTTGAGATGTATGTTAGAGGAACTGTAGATCTATTTACATAATTTCTGAATAATTTCAAACTTTTTTACCGTTTCCCATTTTATACACTCATTTTTATGATAAACACCTCAAATCCGTCGATTCATCGACTACTGAATACAGAAAAACACCAACGAAATAAAATATAAAATATTGTTTAATATTTTCTTCACGGTATAAAACACTAGTATAAAAAACAATAAAAACTTTTTCGGTTATAATTTCAGGAGAATAAGGTGAAAAGTTAGTTTAGCTGGAAACTTTCTGCATCGCTGTACATGAAAAAACTCTTTAAGAAAGCGAGGTCAAAGAAACTTTCCTTATAAACATTTTGTTCGCCCTTTCGAACAGTTTGATGTTACTCAAACCTTTGACTGTGGTTTGCTGAGAAACAAAGCGGTTACACTATGGCACACAGAAGTACCCATAATTAGCTTAGTGGCGAACGTCTTTCGGCGTCAACACTACACGATCTTGCTGTTAGCTGTCAAAGAATTAAACGGCTTCTTTGCATATCCATAAACAGCAAAGATGTTTAAGCTACCCCTGTAAGTAAGCAAGGGGTACATCATAGTACTCATAGGAATCTGAGAACTTTTGTAGTGGCTTCTGACCTGATTCTATTTCTACTGACTTGCGAAGATACCCTTTGATGAAAATTCTCTTTGCGCCTGCAGCTTGTTGCAACAAAAACTCTCTTTTCTCTCTTGCACTACCAATAATGTAATATACATATCTAAACTGTTTTAATAAATTTTTAACACTAGGTTTATGGACCCCTAAGAGCGACTATTTTACATTACTTTATAAAAATAACGAGAATGCGTCTATTCAAATTTTTAGTCATTGTTTTTACAATGTATATCCACAAAAATATATTTGTTGAATAATTCTTCATAGGTACATTTTTACAATTTTAATATTTAATAATATAAAATATCAGAAAGTGTAATTCCGACGCATTCCGTAAACCTAGTGTTAATACTGTAAATTTTTATTTGACATTTGGAAATTTCTATTGATTTTTATAAAACGGACACTACACTAAATCATCGCAGTGGGATTCGAAGCTGAATCAATCCTACTTCAAATAGTTTTTAAATCAGCATAACTCTTTTAAAAGTGGACCAAGTGATTCAGATTGCTTTGATAAGTTAAAAAGTTTTCCGTTTGCCTGACTGATCTTTTAAAACTTACAAGGGAACATATTCAGATGAGAAAATCCGATTTTAATGAAACTTATGAGAGCTTATAGCTTTATTGTTTAAACAAAAAACTTCTGTTAAAATTTTCTTGCGCGACTACATTTCCGATTGAAAAACACACAATTTAAAATAAAATTCAAATTTCTTAGACCTCTGGTTTCCGAGATATCTCAAAAATACCCCAACTTTGAGGGCTGTTTTCACCCCTTCAAAGTGGATGGTTGCCGATAAAAAGACACGTGTCTAATATTTTTCAAAGAACTATAAGCTCCTATAAGTTTTATCAAAATCGAATTTTCGCATCTGAATATGTTCCCGTGTTAGTGTAAAAAATCGGAATGTGTATCCCAATCATTTCGTTATCCATAACATGGTTCTGCAATCCTTTCTTATGTATATAAGAAGGCCGAGGGAGAATAATACTGAGGGTTTGAAGTGTTATTTATAAAATATTGATACGATTCGTTGCTTTTAAATCGAAATAAAATTATGTTACTTTAATATTAATATTTGAACGTTAACATAAATGTACACGTGCAAATAATTTGAATTTTCTCTCTCTTT
This sequence comes from Agapostemon virescens, assembly GCA_028453745.1. Taxonomy (NCBI): domain Eukaryota; kingdom Metazoa; phylum Arthropoda; class Insecta; order Hymenoptera; family Halictidae; genus Agapostemon; species Agapostemon virescens. The sequence continues at coordinate 1,669,063 of CM052091.1, read as the reverse complement.
CTCTTCTATAATTATTGCAAATTGTATCCATTTATTACACGAATGAATATATCAAATGCGAAACAGCGAAAACAGAGAATCTGAATATATTATTCTATAATTTCCGATTCATTGAAATGATTAAAATAGAAAATAAATATCGGTATAGCTTCTGTATCCAGCAATCAATGCCAATAATAATTTTGCACAAAAATTTGCAGTTTGGTATTTATTATGACAGGACGTAAAGCCGTTAAATGTATGTGTATGCGATGTTTATTATAACATATACTTGAACAAAAAGGTAATTCTAATTATTTCCAATGGAAGTATCTTTATAGGTTCAATAATTCCAAATTAAAAAATTTTAAACCGATTATTTGACTGGCAATGATAGTATCGATGTCACGGCACGGATTACTAATGGTTTACAGTGAATAATTGCAACAAAATTTTAAATTCGAATTACAGTACTGTATGGGTACAAAATAAAAACTTTTGTTGGTATGGTTTATACAATATTTTAATAAACGAACCCATTCGGAAGAGCTTTTATAATTTGAGATTACCATTGAAAAAGACTTCGATTCCTCTTACTAGACCCATTGCTTAGGTTAAGTGCACCTCGTTGCTATCTCGTACAAATACCTTCGTTTTCCGTCACAGACAGAATAAATTTGGATTGCGAGGGAAGTAGACGACGTCAAAATACTTCGACATTCAATATTCCCTAGCAAAACACAGCGGCGGAGCGTAAGAATTGAATAAAGGAGAAACGCTCGCGAAATCACCTTATCAAAGACGAGACGATGCAGTAATAACCATTTCCTCGTTGAAATTACAGCTTCTCGCTCGGCGTAACAGAGAAAAGGGACACAATTTCTCCTAAAATTTTTCTCTTAACAGAAGATGATGACGCTCGTTATGATCGGTTGGGACAAACGTCGTCGGGCAAATGACACAGAATAAAGCCGGAAATTCGTTCGTGCTTAGAAATTGTCGGGATGCGTATACACCCACAGGAAAATTGCGCAACTTTTGTCGAAAACATTTTCTCGTTAGTCGTTAAAATTAATCTCTTAGGTACGGCTGAATTTTGCACGGGGTTGTTTCTCTGTACGACAGAACACATTGAAATGAAGTTTCTCATAACTAAATTATAATTTTTCTTAAAGATATGATGCATATACTTTAACTTTAATAATTTATTTTAATAATTAATAATACAATTGAATGTACTCAAACTACAATATTGGTGCGTATAATAGGTATTGTTGCGACGGCAACACCGAAGGTTGTCCGTGCCTAACCCCGCATACAGAAACTTGTAAGCCCTACAATAAAAAGGCAGGTAGAAGGCGCGACTTACGACCGCGCCGAACACGGACAATTTTGACTCCGACGAACGGACCCCACGTGCGACGCACGTGAACAGACCCACGTGCAACGCACGTGAAGACCAGTGGACAAACCCTGCAATAAACGACGTTAATCCCTTATCGACACCATTTCCTAGTCCTTCCGAGACACTCCGTCAAGCACCAACAATTTCCCACTCCTTCAGATATACCCCCACAAGCACGCTCTTTCCATCATTCCTACAACCAATTGAAAAACGCTAAATTCCTCCACCAAAAACTACCCTCAACCAATGACGACAAAACCGAGGAGACAACGGACAGAACGCGACAAGAATCGACAGATACCAAAGAGAACACAGAGATAACACGACGATACAAACTAGATCTCAGAGACAACACGAACAAGAAAACGCAAACAGACGAATACAGACATCACGAACAGAACAGAAATCGCGACACTGTACAAAGTAAAAATAAAGAAAACCGCAACCCAAGACTATCGTGTAATTATTACGCGAACAAAGGTGCTCAGTGACGATACCGTACACTGAGAAGAAGGTATCACCGCCGTGACACCTTCGCATACAACAGGTATGATACCTGAGACGGTAGTGAACTTTCGGAACTAAACAATCAAATGTATAATAAATAAACTAACAATCAATCAATGCATAAAACTTTATTACAAGTGGATAGCAAACTGTCCTCCAAACTGTATTGAATTTAATAGTTGACGTTTTCAACGCGTCTGATCAAAATTGACAAACAATTATAAATACAATGCTCCTTATAACTCAGCTTTTCTCTAGAATTTTCTAAACATTGTGTCCGAGTATACTTTCGTTTTTGAGACATATATGGGCATGTTTGGTCCAAAGAATTAGTTAAAGACTTTGGGTACGACTAAAAGTTAAGTACTTTGTTTATAAGCGGGAAACAGACCAGCCATATTCCATTCAATGACGATGGACGCATCGCAGATCGAACGAGGGATCTTCGTGCAACGTCTTACGAGGCTCCATAGGAAAAAGAAATTACAAAGTCGGTAGGCGCTGCACAATTTAAGGATTACACCCTAAACTGCTGAATCGTCCTCCATTTATCCATACACAAGGAAAAATCATTTTCCGAACTTTGGTAGGGATGAACCAGGAGGAATTCTTTGAATCCTGGGACTAGGACAGACAGAACAATTAGAACTTCGAACTAGTACATATCTCAAGAACCTTTTGAACCACGAATTAGTACACATCTACAGAGCATTTTGAACTTTGAACTTTTAAAACGTTAGAACCTTTGAAAATTTAAATACTTAAAAAAATAGATGTATATTTGCGGATGCAAAATACATTAATCTATTATCGTAAATTGGAGCGATATTGCCTTGAACCAGCGGCAATTCGAATGGAGCAAACGTTAGACGCAATTACAGTGATTAATATTCGGACATTGTACTATTCAAAACATTGTGGATAGTTTCGATCGTTTGCAAGAGTAAATTTGGAGTTATTATTTTATAATATAACAGAACATTCATTGTAGTTTCTAATAACATAAATTTTATTTGTTTGTTGCACATATTTTTCTTAATACCAAACAGTGAACTAAATTATGTCGAAATTTATCGTCGCAAAAATATTCGGACGCTCGATAAACTATAACATTTAACCATGAAAATTATTAACATAAGCAATAATTAATATTTCGTTGGATAGCCTTTAGCTTTAATTACATGTCGCAACCGCTTAGGCTTACTGTTTATAACTTTTTGTAAGTAACTTAGCGGTATACGTATTCTTCAATTAATGGGTTTTTTAATCCTTCCTTCGATCTTATCGGTGATGTTCGAATTTTCCTGTCCAAAAAATCGCATACATTTTCAGTGGGATTCACGTCTGGTGATTGTGGTGGTGGATGTAATACTTTTGGGCAATTATATAAAAGGTATCCTTGAATTATTCTGGCTTTATGTTTAGGATCATTAACTTCAGAATATTTAAATGTGTCTTCTATATCCATTGTGACTGCGCTTTTCTTAAGATTTTGTTTTAAAATATTTAGATACTTAAATTTACCTAAAATTTCTTCTATAAAAACCAGTTGTCCAACTCCTTTAGATGAAATACACCTCCACACCATAATACTTCCACCACCGTTCTTCATTGTTAGATTTCAATTTATTCAGGTAAGCTCTTGATTTCGTTTACGCCATACTAATTTTCGTCCATCAGTGTTAAACAAATTAAATTTATTTTCATCAGCGAAAATTACATTATTCCACCAAGCTTTTTCCTCATGAACATATTTTTTTGCAAAAGCTAATCTTTTTCTGCGATTCGCCTCGTTTATTGACGGTTTCTTACGCGCTACTCTACCGTTAAATCCATCTGTTTTCAACACCCAACGTATTGTATCTGGTGGAACTTTCTTTCCTATATCTTGAAATAATTCAGCACTTAATGTTGCAGCACTCAACCCAGGGTATTTTTACTTTTCTCCAAATAATAGGTTTCTCTCGGTCGTCAAGCTTCTGGGGTCGGCTTATCTGAGGAATTGATTCTATTCGATTTTCTTCGCTATATCTCCGTATAATATCAACTACGGTATTTTTACTTAATTTCAGAAGATTACCGATTTCCCGATACGTTTTTTCTTTTTCTCTGTAGAAATTACTAATTGTCGTAGGTGAATTGAAGTATTTTTACTTTTTCGTCCCACATTTAGAAGTTTTAACTGATCCTAACGGCTTTCGAACAGTAAGGGATATCGTGAAGCATGTTCTTCATCTTGCTCGACATTATGTTTGTAAAAATACGGCAAAGGTGTGTCGTTATTCGCAAGAAATGCGAGAATAAGTTGTGTCCGAATATTTTTGCGACGATAAATTTCGACATAATTTAGTTCACTGTTTGATATTAAGAAAAGTATGCGCAACAAACAAAAATAAAATTGATGTTATTACAAACTACAATGAATGTTCTGTTATATTATAAAACAAGAACACCAAATTTACTATTGTAAACGATCGAAACTAGCAACCATTTTTTGAATAGCACAATGTCCTAATATTAATAAGAGTCACTGTATAAATACAATACTCCTTAGAACTTAGTTTCTCTCTAAAATTTTCCTAACATTGTGCCCGCGTATGTGATATGCGATCATGTGGTATACTGTCGTTTTTTAGACATACATGGGCATGCGTGGCCCAAAGAGTTAGTTAAGGACTTTGGGTATGGCTAAAAGTTAAGTACTTTGTTTAGAAACGGGAAATAGACCAGCCGTACTCCACTCAATGACGAACGACGCATTGCAGACCCAGCCGCAGCGGAAAGGCGATACTAGTTTCGGGAAATAGATCCTTGAACGAGGGATCTTCGTGCAACGTCTTAAGAGGCTTCATGGGAAAATGAAATCACGAAGTCGATAGGCGTTGTATAATTTTAGGACTACGCCCTAAACTGCTGATTCCTCAGTTATCTCTGAGTCCCTCATTTATCTCTACCAAAGGAAAAATCATTTTCCAAACTTTGATAGGGACAGAGCATTTGGACGGATACAGCATTTTGAACTTCGAACTTGTACACATCCAGAGCATTTTGAACGTCAATGATTGCACATTAATAGATTATTCTGAACCTTAGACTTGTACCGATCGCGAGAACGTCGCAAGAACATCCTGAACTTTGTACTTCGAACATCGTGAGAACTCTTTGAATCCTGTATTTGTGCACGTTGCGAGAACTTTAAACATTGATCTAGCACATATTGAACTCGAACTTTTAGAGCTTTAAACTTTTACAACAACAGATGCAATTTTGCGAATGCAAAATACATTAAATCTACTGTCGTAAACTAGAGCGTTATTGCCTTGAATCAGCGGCAATTCGGACGGAACAAGCGCTCGAAACAGTAGAAATTATAGCCGTGATAAAGTATCAGCAATCCTGAAACCGAGCTCGTCCAATGTTAATTTATAATGTGAGCACACGTCGCGTCATGAATACAACAATTTCCTCGACGACTGTGAGACCACACGCTTCTGAAGTTAAAAAATCTGAAGTCCGTTGATATCGCTATAGTTGTGCACCATCTGTAGAAATTTTCAGAAACGTTGAGACGTACCTTGAATTTTTCCTACTTTTTGGAAGCTCCTAGTTCACTGTATATTGTGCGACGTCATGGAACGCGTGTTATCGACGCAGAAACGTCGGATTTGTGTCGAATAACGTTTTCCGCTTGCCCCGTATATCGCCGGCATAATATCGCCGGCTCCAGAGGACCAAACTAATATAATCTGAAAACGGGGGCGGCAGAGAATTTGGTGCGGGCAAGCATTCGCATGTTTCGGATCCAGGTTGCGTCGAACCGGTGGCAGCTTGAGCACAAGCGACCCTCTGATACACGCTAATTAAGCTTCATGAATTTAAAATTGCGCTCGTTAACCGAGGCGCGTGTCAAACAATTTCTCGCCGCGATAATGATTATCTTCAACGTGCGTTACCGTCGCGAGACCCGTTTCTCGCGTGACACCGGGAATTTAAAAAAACCGGAGGCGGCCATGGCGTGTTCGCAAGATTTCGCTCGGAAAAGTTTGCTGTAACCCGACCCGTCCGCGGAATAAATTATGCAGAAATATATCCGACTTTGATCGTACGGCGACCGTTCTCCTCGATACAAAAAATTAAGTTCGCCGCGCGTCGAAGCCAGATAAACGTATCACGTCTCGCGCCTTTGTGTCTGATTATGGAATTTTTTTTCGAGCAACGCCTGCGTCCGCGCGTTCCTTTCTCCTTTCTTTTTCGCTTTTATCACCCGCGAATTCCCCGTCACCGTGATACTATTTTTATTCTGGGATTTATAGCACGCCAGCTCAGCTGCACTCGAAATATTTCCCGCACCAGGCTTTTGAAAAATTCCACTCTTTCAGACAGCTTTATCCTTAACACTATTTCCTCCTGTGCGTTCGTTTCTCTTTCTCTCTCTCTCTCACTCGCTCTCTACATATTCCCTTACGGTCACGTAGAAGCTGCGTTCAGTTTTCAGCTGAACCGTCCGCCGCACTCGTCCTTTACTTACAACCTGCGATTCTTTTTTTGTTCCGTCGGAGTCAAGCACGAAGGTAACTATTACTAGCTAAATTAAAGTGTTCTGACTTGCCGAAACGGAATAAACGTGGCCGCTTGGTTTAAACTGTGACAAATGTAATTGCATGCTGCACGGTCGGGGGACGCGACTGACGTTGCGAATATGAAAATGAATTCGCAGGATGAGAAATTCTATCTACGTGTTGAATCGACGTCTCCTTTTCGGCGCTTCTGACCGACGAGAAAGAGCAAAATGATACGGAGCCGTGCAGTCGTTCGAGACGGCTGCCAATAAATTGACGAAAATCTTAAAACAACGGGCGGCGCAATATCGCAAAATAATAAATAACTTTGTCGCTGTCATCCATGCAGCTCCGCGAACGATTATTTGATATACTGCGTGTTCTGAATAACGGTGGGGAAAAAAAGGAACGAACGAGCGACGCCTGGCTCTTTGATCTATCGGCCACCTATACTTGCTTCCGTTTGAGGCGTGGATAAAAATGCAGATACCGAAACGCCAGATAAATGCTAACTACATTGATAAATGGCGTGCACAAATGGGCCATAAATCCTGGGAATGATGTACATCGTCTCCGCGGATCACCCGAGCCAACGACCAGTTTAAAATGGAGGAAGCGGAGGCGTGAGGAACGTCATATATTCTTAGAGTTCATTTATGCTTATGGAAATATAATATCGGATGACGCGCGCGACACGATCCCTTGAACACAATTTTATTCCCTTGCTCCTCCTTCGGAGCACCACGAATTTCATTAAATTATTTTTTATATATTTTAAACGTTTTTTCGAACGATCAAAGATGGCCGGTTTATCAGCTGCAACAAGTTGACGTCTCTTGATTTAATCGATAGCGATACATATGGACATTGTACCTCTTAGCTTCCAGGGAGAAATTCACAATATTTACAGTAATTCCCATTAATATTAGAACACTCTTACGAAATTACAACTTTTTTTCTAAGGTACAACTAACTGCAATTGCAGAGAAAATATTAAAACTTTGTGTTTTGTAACTTTTTCACGTTGATCGATATGAAAAATTGTTTAAATACGTGTTTTAGATGTGGGTCTATTATACGTATGGAATAATAGTCAATTTAATACTTTACCGACCGGCCATTATTTTAGAATTCTTCGAGGTCCATGGTTCATGACTGAAAACTTTTTAATGGATCTCTCAACGTTGACAGCAATTTTTATTACGAATCAACTGGGCATCCTTAGTAACGATATAATTTCATTAAAAATTATAATGTAAAAGCAATTTTTAAGCTTCATTTTGTTAGAGCACAATTATTGAAAGTAGTCATACTAATAGGCTTCCGGTCGGTAAAGTGTTAATATGCATTTTTCGAGAAACTTTTTATTTGTATAAATAATAACATACGATAATATAAAAATAAGAAGTATAGTAGTTTGTATGGTAAATAAAATTTCCATTGAAAATCGTCGATTTGTGTTAAAAATCTTTTCAATTTGTCAATGTTATACTTTTTTTTTTACTCGTGGCTAAAATGAGTACATACGAATTAGTGCATAGTGTTTTAATGCAGTATTAAAGTATCTAAAATCTTTTAAAATAGAACTGTTCTTTGAATCTGTTTTAAGAAGTTCGCAAAATCAATGTATCATTATTGTTTCAAACTAAAGTCACTCATTACTTAATCCCTTAGCCTACAACAACGAGTCAGACTCGTGATCGAGATTTTGAACAGTATCTTTTACACATGTGTTTCCTTAATTTTGTTTAAACCAAAATAACATTCTATTTAATCTCGGATCGCATACAATCGATGAAAAATAGGTACGCGCGTGGTAACTATAAATTTGACTTCTCTTTTTGTCATTTTGTGGAGGATAAAAAAATCTAGTCACTGTTATCAGAAAATAAATCGTAGGCCAAGGGGTTAACCCTGATGAACTAGATTTGTAAAAAAACAAATAACTCTTCGAAACTTCCCCAAATGTTACTTTTCCGGTTCTACCGACACACTGAATAAAAAGGTTTTTCTAAATATCAGAATAAATTAAAACCTATGCAATATTAAAAAAAAAATGGTGGATCAAAGCATTGCTTTTTCTCACTATCAGACTGTGGATCTTCATGTAAAATAAAAATTCAAAATAACAGAATTTTGCATCCATTGCAAGTAGTAGAAACTAAACACTTTTTCTTTCTTCTTTCTCGTTAGGTTACAAACGTTGCATCAACTTTTTTAGTTCATCATTCATCACTCAATAGTGTATTAACCCTTTGCCATAACATTTTCTTCACAACCAAAGTTATTATAATATCTTCATCGCTAAAAATGTTACGAAAAAGATAATTTATATCTTTTACCAAATATTGATTAGAAATGAACAATATTTGATTTCGTCTAAAAAGAAGGCATAATATTTATATTTATTACACTTTAATATTATTAATATTATTAATATTATTATTAATACTAATATTATTAATACATTTGTTCAATCCTTCTACTCTTACAAAGTTTGTCTACCCACTTCTTTGTAAATGCGTACAGCTTATAGTTTGATTATAGTTTCCTTATAGAAATTTGATTAATTATTTTCGATATACTTATGCATTTTTATTTTCTTCGCTAACAGAAGCTATATGTAAATTTTATTGTTTCTAAGCATCTGGGTTATAATAGCAAGCAATCGTTCAAGAAAATGTAAAGAATCGTGCAAAAATAATCTTATCTTAACATAACGTCACTAACTATAATTAAAGTTTTGTTGAGAAAATTAACCTTCATATACATCAATCTACATGCAACGTTAAGCTCGTACATAATCTCTAATGTTCATACTGCGGCAATGAAAATAATTCATTTGGTTTAGTCCGACATTTTAGCAAACAAAGGAAACAATCGTAAGCCGAATAAAAAAGACACATTCAAATGTTGAATAGAATTGTTTAGCTGAAGCTTTATGTTCGAGAAACCCACTTTGAATAAACTGTTTGAATAAAGCTTAAATAGAATTTAGTTTTCTGCCTGCACTGAAATTATATCCCGGCATTATCATTAATTACTGCCTGTTGACTTCATTTTGTTGAATATTTTTATTACCTTCCATGTTATTGCACAGTTCATAATAAATTTATTGCGGATAAACATTGCCATACGACTAAATTGTCAAATGACTAAATTATCTGATTACAGTAAAAAACGACAAATTAAAAATATTTATTATCATGAAAATTAAAGGTCACATGTACAAAATTTATTTTTTCGACCTAATCGGAAAAGCAAAAGCAAAAGAATATAAGTACACATTGAAGAGAATATAAATAAAATTAAAAATTAAGAAATGTTGAAACAATCACTGGTCGGTAAAGTGTTAAGGAAAAAACCGCTCAGCTTTCTGTTTAATCGAATTAATCATCGAGTGAATTTGTGTTTCGTTGAAAAATAATTTGTATTATTCGAAGTTGATAGGAATTTATTGTCGAATCAATCCATTCCTCTGATTGTGTGACAAAGCAGATGTACATAGAATGTTTGCTAGGTAACAAGTCAGTAAGTAGACACGTAACATCCACGCCATTGCTATGTACATCGTAAATAGAGTTTTGACCGTAAATCATGACACCAGCGGAGCGGAGAGGATTCTATGGCTCACAATAAATCGAAATGATGGAATAACTTTTTTTTCTGATACAAAGTTTCACTCCACTGAAAAACGAATTTCGAAAACAATCGAGTATATGTGTAAATGACTGATCGCTCGCGTAACTGGCTTCAATGCAAACTGCTACTGCTACCGTTTTTGTACACGGTTATCGAATTTATCTTTTTGAGCAATGAAGCTTCGTACGAAGAGAAGTTATTCCATAATTCTGAGTTATTGTGAGTCATACAATGTCCATCACTGACAGATAGAATTTAAAGTTCACTGTGCATTCTTATTTCTCGGGTACGCGAGCATTTACAGTAGTGAACAAATGAATTCGCGCACAACATTCTTGTTTTTATTTATTGATTTTTCGATCGTACAAATAAACATCGATTCGCGGGATGTTTGTGTTTAATCCCACTCTAACTATTGCAAAAGTTACAAGGAGGTATGCTGTATATTGCAGACCAAAAGTAAATCTTTCCGTATACAGGCCGGGTGGTTGGTACAACCGGATTTGAGATGGATGTACATCTAACAATACGTGAAAATAAATATAAAAATTTTTCTTCGTTTGATACAATTTTTCGTTTTCCAGAAAACCCAGTATATCGCTAAATCTATCGAGCATTAAAATTAGTTAATGTATATGATTTTATAAAAATGACAAAATTTAATTCATTTGGATTTTGTAAGATTTTCATTACAATATATGAAAGCAATTTTATATCTTCAATGGTTGTACAATAAAAAATTTAGGAACGGTTATTTGACCAGTTGTCATCAACGGTTACAGAGAGCTAAAAATGATTTTTCCTCATTGCTTTATAAAAATAACAAGGATGTGTTTATCCAAATTTTTAGTTGTGCTTTTTATAATATAATAACAGAAGAAATGAATTTGTTGTATAATTCCTCGTGAACACATTTTTACAATTCCGATAATCGTATATTAATATTAATTGAATTCGTCATTTTGACCAGCCACGTGAACCTATTGTTACAGATCTAACTGACTCGCGCGCTGTAATATATGCAGGATGTAGAATTGGTTAGTCTTTGCCAGACGCGTCAGAACGCCATTCAAACTTTCACCCCGGCCCGATAACAGAGTCTAGATGTATTTTTACCCAGAGTATCAAAATAATAATATTCTGATAAAATAATTAAATGAATATGTTTTGCAACAAGAACAATAAAATAATTAACATACAAACCGAATTGTAGAAAGCAGTCATATTTTGTTCAAATTTTTGTACAATCGAACGAGGGATTATATTTGCAAAATGAAAGTATTTTTAACACTTTTGCATTAAAAAATAACATTTGTATAAGTAAAATGTTACTTAAAAAGAATTACTTAGAAAAAACCTATTTTAACAGAAACGATTCTAATTTAATAATAACCGTAATATAAACTGTTTTATGAATATTGTTTAAATACATATGGGCCACATTGGCAAACTTTAAAGAACTGTATACTTTAAATAATTTCGTAAAAAGTATGATCATTTGAACCCTTTCTCTTTTCAAATGGATTACAACATATTTCAATTTCAGCAATTCGTCTTCACATTGAATGATCCGTGTCTGGAAGAAGAACTTTAACCCTCTATGGGCCGAATTTTTTTCTTAAATATAAAAAAATGTATGCAACGAAACATCAATAATTACAAACCTATGTATGCAGATTAAACAAAAATTTACTAGTTTATACAATTTTATTATAATTTATAACTTTGTAACTTAGCAGTAACAACGGCTTGCGATGTTCGCACTTCTGTGCAGAAAAGCTAACGCGTGAAATTCCATAAAACAGTAGGAAATTGTCTACAATTCTAAATCTGTTATTAACACTAAACCTACCATAGCGAGCTAAATGGCTCTTTTCAGATTCCTTATTTTGCAATTATTGAAATTATAAAATTGTCTATGCAGAAATCAATCGAAAGGATTTCTTTACTGAATTACATATTCTAGTAAAAATTTTGCAAAATCTAAATAAATGAAATCTTGTTATTTTTATGAAACCATATATACTAGCCAATTTTAATCCTTGATAGGTAGAGTTTTAATGATTAGAAAAGATTTATTTTTCAGGAACTACTATATAGAAAAATTTTTACATGTTCAAAGGAGTGCAAAATTGTTATATAATTTAAAGAAATTATGGCGAAACGGAGTAACACCTATGTAGTCTTCGATTTTTATGATTTTTTGACTCCTTAACCATTTCTCCAAAATGTCGAAATTTCTCAAGTGTAGTAAACGCTACATCAATCCCTGGGGACTGACTGTATCAAATTTACAAATTAATATGATATATAATTCATATACTATTAATCCTATATGGGCCGAATTTTTTTCATAAATATAAAAAAAATGTATATAACGGAAAATCAACAATTACAAACCTATGTATGCAGATTTAAAAAAAATTTAACTAACTTTAAGTAACTTTGTAACTTTACAGTAACAACGGCTTGCGATGTTTGCACTTCTGTGAATAAAAGCTTACACGTGAAATTCCATAACACAGTTTGCACTTGGAGTTAAACATAGCTGTAGGTTGCATTTGGACCATTTTATTTTTTAAACCCCTTTGTTAGATCACATTGCAGTGCATGTGTATTGGTATAGTCAACTGTATTACTTATAATTTCACTGCCAAATAGTTTTCAAAAATGGGCAACAGAAGAGTAAGGTCCTTCGGGGTCTTCAGGGCAATCTCCTTTCCAAGGGCGATGACAACTATTATTAGTCTGGGTTACCGATTACTAAACAATTTTTTGTGGTCCTGAATTTTCCTTACCCGTTGATGATTTGATACTAATTGATGTTCATTGGCCTCAGAATCTATTAAAGAATTGTTTGATCTATTACCGCTAATGCGTCTAATTCTAATTCCACTATTACTTTTATGCGGTTATTTATCGATATTTTGAGTATATGATATATAACTCTGAAAATAGAAGAAAGTACAAGCATTATCCTAAATATACCAAAATCTATCATAATAGCCTACTGTAACCTGAAAGTCACAAAACTGTATCATACACAAGTAGTAACAAAATGATTATTGAAATTGCGAACAAATAAGTTGTTATTGGTATGCAAACCTAAAGCTATTATGTACGCTTTGTTTTGTTTAATAGATAGAATATAATAGAACAGATAGAAGCACAAATAATGTAAATTGCACAAGATGATTCCCTTGGTTTCTATCTGCAGACAACTTGCAAGGCATTTACTTTGATATTTCAGGTTGACGGTGCAGCCAACCGTCATCAGTATTGTTATTTGTTACCTCAGAGACGTAAATGTTATCTTATAAAAAACTAAAATCATTTGTTAAAATGTCGATACATTAACATGTGACTTGAAAGTTACACGGCCTCATAGAGGGTTAAAAAAAGTGTTTTAAAAGATTGACAAGTAAAGTATCAAATGGTTCTAAATATTATCAAGTATGGGTATAGTTTTAAGCATGTTTCGCCGTTCAAGGATTAAAAGAGAAGCTTTATCCTTCGAATCTGTAGTAGACGCAGCGATGATAAAAATGTTTGCATGCTCACGAGGTTCTACTAATTTGCATAATAATCGAAAACCAGTTAATTCGTTCTATTATGCTCGACTCAACCTAAAATAAAAGACAGACGATGCTCTCTGAATCTTGATTAGATTAGGATCCTTTGGCACCATATGTAAAGTACTCTAAGCTCTGTATCTATGGTACCAACATTTAGGGTCACTCTATAGACGATCTAGATCTCGTGAAAGACGATAATAGTACATCCGTAGAACACGATACAGGTATCCCCAGACATGTAGGATACGAAATACACGGCAACCTCATGGAAAGCTGTAGATTCAGTGCCTATGGAAATCAATAGTGACATTCCAGCTCTGTGAAACACGATATCAAGGATCCTGTATTCCTGCTAGCGATACTGAAGACTTCGAATCTGCAAAATCGCGATTATCTCATTACTGAACTCGAAGTTCCTTGGATCTTCATATAAAACTCTCTATCTACGAAATATTCACAATTTTTTAAATTTTGCATACAATCGGTGCAACAAGTATTAATCAATCCTGTAAAAGCGAATAAGTTTTTTTAAAATCGAGACAGGCGTCTTGAATATTCTCTGAGATCTTGGAAGAATTACTTCGCCAAGTATAAATAATTCTTTTTAGAATTGCTATTGTTCGTCATTGCGACGAAAAGCGTAAAATTTATGATTTTTGAGTTTTTTGTTTCTGCCAATAATGAAAATTTAGAAGGTATCTTTTACAGATCTAAGAGTAAGTTATGTTTACTTGCATAGTATTGTTGATATCGGTTGACGCGTATGTAAGTTGTAGGTATTGAAAAATAAAAAATTAATTTAGGACTACCATTCAATTAAATCGTAGTTTCTTACAATTCTAGCTATTTTCAATAAATTATATTTCGTAGAAAGTTTGATCGATTTCAATAGAATTTTGTGTACGTGTATAACTAACTTAGATCTACAAACGACTACAAATAAACTAGTAAACTAATCCTTCTCATATCTATTATTAATTTTATTATTCTATTATTCGTTTTCAAAGGGTGAAGTCAATAATACAGTCAATAATAGTAGTCACTGTATACATTTTAAAACATTCAAAATAACATGTACATAGTAAATAAATACATTATAAAGTTATAATATTTGAATGAAGAGGACGAGGCAACAACTATTGTATTTGTATAATTAACAATATAATTTTAAATACTGCGTAACTGATATGCTTCTTGATAAGAAATATTAATTTATGATTTGTCCGTTTAATCAAAATTTTAGTTCTGCATTACGTTGACTTAATAAAGATTGCTTTCAGTGTCTCTCTATTTTTATAAGTGTGCAAGCATACAAAGAGTCCAGATAGCTATTCGCGATAGCATTCATACCCGTTTACATTATCGGGCGTCACAAACCCAAGGTAGTTAAAAGCTTACAACAGTAGCTTATGCCAGCTATAGTAAACATCCCACCAATGTTGCGAACAACTGCCTACACATTCATGAAAACCAGCAACAAACCATCGTAAATCTCCAGCTTCGCACGTTGCTCTGTTTTGTACTCGATATCCCATTAAAACCGCCCCTTTTGAAGGGCTTGAAACATGATTCTATTGTACGGTTACCACGAGATAATGCCGAAAAAACAGTACCAATATTTTGTATCATGAATTCAACCCTTAATGGTCTCTGAAAATGCATTTGATATAATAGAACTGCAGAGTACACATATATTGTTCACAATGACAACATTATATAAACTTTAACGTATAGAAAATAATGCATCTTCACGCATAGCTACTCATATAAGTATGAGACGAATTAGACCAATAAATCGAAATAACATCAATAAATTCAATAATTGAATTGCAAACGAGCCTAAAAAGTAATGGAATTCTATTCATTCAGAATACGCTATTGTTAGAGAGAAATTGTTTTCGTGCTTTCAATGGACAAGAAGTGACACATTCTTTTGCACAATAAATAATACGATATTTAACACTTTGACTGCCATGTCACCCATATATGGGTGACAGAATTATTTGTCCAGGTTTAAAAATAAATTTGTACATCAATACATTCGTTGAATTGAATGTATTATTTATTAATTTGGAAAGCTATGAATTAATTTTATTAGTAGTACAAAGAGAATAATATTTATAGGAAAATATACTTTTCATGCACTTTAGATGCCACTAACTTTCATTGGACATATGGATAAACTTCCAGTAACAGCTTTACACTAAATCTACCACGCGTTAAAACTGATTCAAATGCTTTACATTATAACAAATAACAAAGCTGCATTTATTTAGATTTTGTGCAAGTAGTTATTAGAATGCGTTCATGAATAAAGATTTCGAGTGCCGCAGAGAGCGGGTGTGAGGTTGCGCCAGTGTCACGGGACTGTGAACCGGACACTTTAATATATTTAACTGAACCACTTTTTTTACTAGGCGCGACTTATAGTTACCCGTGGAATCAGGGATAGAACAGAACAACGACACGCGTAGCTTGAGGTAAAGATGTAGACTGCTTTATTTTGTACATGGGAGTCCTTATATATTATCGTACTTGTTTTGGTAGTCTGTCGAATGAGTCTGTCGCATGAGTTTGTTGGATGAGTCGGTCGGGTGTGTCATTGGTCAAGGGGTGAGATTATCGGGTGCGTCACGGATAGATGAGAAAGTTATGTTGTGCGGGTTTGTTATGGATGAGGTGGCAAGATGCGTCACGGTGTTATGGTTCGAAGGGCCGGATAGTTAGGAAAGGTATGATGTGCGGATTTGTCATGGATGTTTGTCATAGATGCGTCACACCAACACGGCGGGCCAGTTCGTAGGCCCGTAACGAAAACTTCGTTGGGTCGCCTGGTTTTTCTCTGCGTTTCACGGCACTTGAGGAAATAAATATTATTGATCACGAGGAAATGGTTCTCGCCTTGAAATGCAATCGAGGGGACACGGAGACCAAAACGTCTCAAACCGTTATCTAATGAAGACGCAATCCCGCTACGTTGCGAGGAAATAAATATTATTTGGATAACAACGTGTTATTCATTATTCTCACGTACAGTGAATCACTTTTATATTCGGACATTATACAATTTTCACTTTGCCGCATTGTAATTTTGTTGAAGATGAAGAAAAAAAATTTAATTCTAAATTACATTACTGTATAGGATCTAGTTAATAAAAGCATAATTTTTATTTATATAATTACTAACGTTTACTAAGTATTTTATTTTAAACAAAATAATGTCTAGTTTTAACGTGACAATAATATTCGGACATTTCGAAATGTAACAATTTGCGTGAGTTAGTGTAATATTTAATGCGATTGTGATGTGTGTTTACAAACATTACAGTCTGTGTAAACTGTCTCGAGCCTCAGAAAATCAGTTGTCTTTAGATATTCATTAAGTTCACTGGTATTAATCGGACGTAATTATTATTAATATTTTTCACAATGCAAAATCGTTTCAATGCGAATCGTAAGGGAAAATTGCAGCAATGCTTAAAATTAGTAAAAGTACAGTGTGAGATATTATAAAAAGATTTAAGAATGAAGACCGAATACAATCTATTCCGCAAAGAGGCCAACCAAAAATTTTGGACACGCGAGGTAAAAGAAAAATTATAAGAAAAATAAAGAAAGATCCTACATTAAGTGGACCAAAATTAGCTGCCGAATTATTAGAAGAGACTGAAAAGAAAGTGCACCCCAAAACAATACGCAGAACATTAAAAGACTGTGGTTGTAATGGACGAGTTGCTCAGAAAAGACCGTATGTGAATGAAACTAATAGAAAGAAAAGATTAAACTTTGCGAGAGAATTTGTTTTAAAACAAGATACGTGGTGGAATGACGTTATTTTTACTGATGAGAGTAAATTCAACCTTTTTGGATCGGAGAGGCGAAGAATGGTATGGCGAAAGGAAAATTAAGAATTCAAAATTAAAAATACAAAGCCGACTATAAAGCACGGCACGACTTATTTCGGAAATATACTTGTATGGGGATGTATCTTTAACATTTGGAACGGTTGGTTTAATTTTTATTGATAACATAATGGACAAAAATGTATACCTCAATATTTTAAAAAATAATTTATGTAAAAGTGTAATAAAAATGGAGATTCAGAATAATTTAAGTATTATCAAGATAATGACCCCAAGCATAAGGCACGTATCGTACAGGAATATTTGCTGTATAATTGTCCAAAATTATTACAACCGCCACCTCAGTCCTCAGATCTGAATCCTATAGAGAATTTATGGGATGAACTAGACCGATGAATTAGAACAACTGCAATAACATCTAAAGAAATTTGAAAAGAACGACTTAAAGAGAAATGGAATAATATTAGTACAGAATATTTAAAAAAAATAATTTGCAATATGCCTGAACTATTAAAAGAGGTCATTCGTCAAGAAGGATGTTCTACATGATATTTAATTACTTTTCGTTTGTAAAAATTAGTACAAAAACTATCAGTCTTTAAAAGTGTCCAAATATTATTGTAACATTAAAATCAGACATTGTTTTGTTTAAAATAGAATATTTAATAAACGCTAGTAATTATATAAATAAAATTTATACTTTTATTAACTAGACATTATGTAGGAAGGTAATTTAGAATTAATTTTTTTTTCTTTCATCGTGAACAAAATTACAATGCGACATTGTATAATAAAGAATATGAAACTGACCTCTGATCTGCAGTGTTTAACGTCGTGACGACTCATCCGTAATTTTTCTATCGTCTTTTTTATGCAATAACCCCTTGCCATACCATTTTCTTTGTAACCAAAGTTATTACAACATCTTCATCATTAAAAACGTTACAGAAGAGGAAAGACAATTTATATCTTTTACATGGCTACATCTACTCCAATGCTTAAATATTGATTAGAAATGAACAACATTTGATTTCGTCTAAAAAGAAAGGCATCAAACATATAACAAATATAATATTTACATTTGTTAGATTTTATTTCAAATGTCCAACACAAATCTCAATCGTCATAATATGACAAGGGATTAATACTGAACTCTGAAGAAAAAATAAATTCTTTGAAATAATTTGCCATTGATAAACAATTTTGTATAGTGAAAACATCGGACGCATTCAAGTTCCATCGCATAGACAATAGGTTTTAGATACATCGACAAAACTCAAGGGGATTTAGGTCACGAGAGCCATGACGAGTGAGTTCACCTTGTTCAATACACCTCACTAGGGGAAGTTTAATTAAAAATCTGCGAACTGACGAGCCACATCGTGCATAAAGCTCGCACCAGCGTCCTGGTATTTCCGGACACGCATTATTGTAGCTGAACTGAGAAAAATTAATAAATGATTCGCGCATTACAGAGGATTACGGCGACGCGATCCAAAGCAGAACATTTACTTTAATCAACCGTGAGCACGAAGCCGAGTGCGGTTTGTACGATCCGCACCTGTGCGGAATTCTTTTCACGTATAGCCCGATCTACACTGATTCCATATGCAACGTAATACCCGTGCCCAATTAATCCTGACTGACGCGTAATCACGAAAGCCCAGCGTGTCCAATTACCAGAAGCAGAACTGGAAATAAGGAAAACAGAGCCGTCAGTTATCTGATTCGCTTTTACGATAATACAAATATTTACGTAAAGGGATTAGAACGACGAGTAATTAAGTCACGCAAAGGGAATACGAAGAACCCGGCTGGCAAGACATGGGTAGAGAGACAGAGAAATAGGTTTAGTAGAGGATATTTGATGCTTCATAATCCACGAGCAGATTCCACCCGACAGACATTTTACCCCGTTGCCGGACTGACTGGCTCGGTGAACCGCTAACGAGAAATTGAATATTCGGACAATCGAAGCAAGTCTCCGTTTTCCGCTGATCAGAGAAAGTAGATTTCAGAGTCCCTCGTCTGAGACCAGCTCGTTTATAAATCAGCTGCCATCCGATTTTCAAAGAAGCCGTCAGATTCAATTTAAAAAGACACTCTGCCCGAAGATTTGTAACAGCTTTGATGATTAATTTCTAATGAAAGAGACTACGGTAATTGTTCAGTCCCTGAACAACAATATTACAAGATTTTACTTAGAATCAATCTAGACACCGGGTATAATCCGAACCGAAACATTTATACAGTTTTACAACGTTGATTGGCTAGCCGTACCAAAAAACTGTGTTTTTTGTCCGCGGTAGATTTGTAAGATCTTTCGGGCTTTGCAGGGTTTACATGACATGTGCCAAATAGATAACTAATGCTCGAAGGACCAAGCGTTATTAAACTGTATTTACACTGTTGGGATATGGGGTTTATTATAATAAACACACAGTTGATTTCAATAAGAAAACTAATTTATTCAAAGAGACTCGGAAGGATTCTTTTAACTCTTGATACCTCGATACTCTGAACGAGACTGACGAAAAATGTGCAACGGAAAACCGTTGCTTAGGTTTGAAACCAGAAACGAAAGAAAAGGCCTGGGCCTGAAATGTGTTTATGACCCCCCCCCCCCCCCCCTAAGAGTCGGGGTACTGCCAGAGACCCATTTCTAAGGATAATAATCAGGCTCCGCGTTCCTGGCACTCTAAAATGTTTCTCAACACACAGATTATTTTTGCTTATATATATAATTAGATATGAAAAATCCAACATACACAAACTGTCAAAGCTTCGCTCACTGTATTGAACGATTCCTTTGAATATTGCACTTGGTGCCTACAGACTTCGAAGGACCATCCACTGGTGTAGGACTGAATGACACTGAACTCGTGAGAGACGATCAACTTGTAGGTTTTAGTAGAAGTTTATTCTGCGTTTCTGTACTGTACAAGTTGTTTGATCGAATCTGATTTGTATAGATACATTTGCTCCTTATATACTATTTTCGTGACCAAGTATTGGCCAATGGTGGTGCTGGATGTTCGTCCTTTGTTTCGAGCGTTAGGGGTAGTGGGAGCGCGGGTTTTCCCAATCGGCGGAGACGTAGACTCGCCAGGTAAAACATAAACGGTTTGAGAATTTTTACTTCCGTGTCTTAACACAACAATAATGTAACAAACTAAATATAACCAATTGTATAACGACAGAGTATGTGAGCAAAGAATTAAGATGTGCTATAGGAGCAATGTGAACTGAGATTAAATGTCTAAGGTGCCATAGGAGGAACGAGAACTGAGAGTCTAGACTGCGTACAGAATGAGATTTGAACACATTTACAAACATAGATATTTCAAAAAGAACGAAATAATTACATAAAGTAATTTTCAATGCAGAAATACATAAAGTAAGTTTCAATGCAAAATTGCTTTATGTAATAAAAGAGATAGTCCACGTGTGGTACCAATTTAATTACTAGGTCCCATTACGGAATCGTAATGTAGATAATGTAGGTTCCTCATTTATATGAAAACATTTTTACACTTTTATTTGCAACAAAAAATAAGTAAACAACCCATGCGACGCTAAATAAATATGCAAATAAAACTCAGCAGCATCATAATTATGACACTGTACGTCTGAATTCTGGATCCATAATTAAAACTCTACTCTTCTTACAAAAAAGAATATTGGAAATATCTACATGTAATGTGTTAAAGGATATGAGAATAGATATTTCGTTTTTTAAAACGAATATAGGCAGAATGTTGGAAGATATTTTTACATAAAGTTATAACAGTTCCAAGACCGACAATTTTTCAGTTATAATATGTAGAGAAACTTCAATTTTCTAGAACATCATATTTGTGAACTCTCCGCAACAAGACAATATAGCGTAACATTACATTCATAATGCATTAATGTGATTAAACAATTGTTACACTTACAGAACCTAAGACCTGTTGTAAGCGTTACGCCTTGCTCGGTTATTTTTACATCGCAGAGGCACGGCTAGGATGTTGTGAGGGTTATTTGGTGGACTTCGGAGGAGGTTCAGATTTGAGAAAAAGGATGGCTCCCGATGGGAAGTGCCTGGTCCGCGAAGGTCCAGCTACTTCACTAGGAAGGTTTTGGCGTGGTAGAGTCAGAGAGCCTGGTCCGCGAAGGTCCCGCTGCTCGTCGAGGAAGGTTTTGGCGTGGTAGAGAGCCTGGTCCGCGAAGGTTCGGCTGCTTTGAGTAAGGTCTGGTTAAGGAGTTGCCAAATACCTAACTGCCTTTTAGGGTCGTTTTCGCCAGTATTTATATTAATTCTAAAGCTACCTCCGTCCAATCAGGGGTGCGTATGACCGAGCGCGAGGAGGGGTTTTATGACCGTACCTGCGAGTGCTCGGCGCGCGGTGGACGCGAGATTCGTACGACTTACTTACTAGCTGTACAAATTATATTTTAAACGTATTCGCGCTACACTGTTAATTTTTCACGACATTGTGGCACTTACAGTGGCCCGCATTAAGGGGGGAATACAATTTATAAGATGAAAATTTTCGATTTTTTTTTTGTTTGAAATTGATTCCAGTATGTGTCTAGAATACGTGTATAAAGTTACGCAGCAAAATTTTATGTATTTTAGGAGATACAGCTAGCTGAACAGGTAAGCGTCAGGTGCAAGTGGCTCAAAGCTGAAACGCAAGGTGAATTAGACAATTTTAATCATCCTAGTCCACTTCACCCAGATGTCCTTAAACATTTAAAACCGATATATGAAGAACTTTCAAAGGGGGTTTTATTAACCAGGTGTCTAGGTGGACACACATAGAATTGCAATGAAAGTTTCAATTCAACGGTTTGGCGCCTAAATCCAAAGCATCTAAATCCCGGAGCAAAAATTATCGAAACCTCCGCCTTTATTGCGGCTGGCATTTTTAACGAGGGCTACTCAGCTATATTAAAAATAATGAATGTATTAAATATTAATATCGGGCAACAATACAAATTCTATGCCGATACGTATGACGCGCAGCGCATAACGAGACAGGAACGCCGCAGACAAAGCAGCACAACAGAGGCACGAATCTCTCATAGGATGCACCAAATGGAGTAAAATGAATTTTTTGAAGCCACAAAAGGCTTACTATATGGCCCTGGTATAGCGGATTAGTTTCCTCCAGAAGTAAGTGTTCAATAACTACTACTCTAACAGTCGAAAAACATTAAACGCGTTTTCTCAATATCATATTTATGAATCTTGTGTACACGATACAGAACGATCTATTGGACCAATTGAGCTCTTAAGGCGATTTTTCGTTAGGTAATGATAAAATGTCGTCGATGAACTAAAAAAATTCCTAAATAGTTGCATTTTTTCCTTTAAATTTACATTGTAAAGTCGAAATTTTTAGCGAAAAATCGTAACTTTTTCAATAAAGCTAAAAATATTTGCATTTCAGTTGGAAATTTTTTAGTTCATCGACGAGATAATTTTATAAGGATTAAAAAAAACTTTTATTTTCGTGATTCAGATGAAAATTAGAAGCTGTAGAGTGTACACAAACTGACGATGCGCGTGGCGCGGAGCTGTGAAGATTTATAAATATTGCGAAAAAATATATTAATCATTAAAATAGAAAATTTTTTGTATTGCTTAAATATAGAACATAATATCATGAAAGTTTGAAAATGATTCGCTTTGTAGTTATTCAGAAGAAAATTCCTAAAAATCACTACTTTTTAGGCGCTCTAAAGTGTATTCCACCCTTAATATTCGGACACTGTTATACGCGAATTTGGAATTTGCAATAATAGAAAACACTTATTTTAAAAGCTAGAAGCATAGTTCTCATTTATTTAATTTGTACACTTTTTGCGTTAATCAATGTTAAACAAAATAATGCTCAATTTTGACATGGCAAAAATATTCGGACATTCCATACGCTTCGCAGTTTGACCGTCCTGTTAAGCCAGATACGGTGTTCGGTGACAATCTTTGTAAACATGAAATGTAAGCACAATCTGGTAAAGTTAGTTTCATTTCGAAATTCGTTCGAAACACGAAAGAGGAAGTGTAATGGTTTGGGGTTCTATCTCAGCTGCTAGAATGAGCAAATTAGTTTTCATTGATGGAATTCTAGATAAGAAGAAATATTTAAATATTTTGAAACAAAATGTAATAAAAAGTGCCACTAATATGAACATTTACCACAGTTTCAAATTTTATCAAGATAATGATCCGAAACACAAATCACGTGTAGTTCAAGAATATTTATTGTGTAATTGTCCAAAAGTAATGCAATCCAATCGAAAATGGATGGGATAATTTAGATCGTCGAATCAGAATATCACCGATAAGGTCGAAGGAAAAATTAAAATTACGATTGAGTGAAGAATGTTCATGTTTCCGCTAGAATATTTAAATAAAGTTATTTCTAGTATGGCTAAGCGATTGAGCTGTGTAATTAAACAAGAGGGTAATCCAACGAAGTACTAAAATCGATATACTTTTGTTAAAATATATGTACATTTTTAATTACAAAATAATAATACGCGGAGTGTCCGAATATTTTTGCGATGTCCAAATTGTGCATTATTCTGTGTAACATTGATTAATGCGAGAAGTTTCTAAATTAAATAAATAAAAACTATGTTTCTAGCATGTAAAATAAGTATTTTTTATCTTTACAAAACGATGAATTCTTTAAGTCCATTAACAGTGGAGATATACAGCGAGAACTTCTCGAATATCATGATGTCCGAATATTAACGTTAGCCACTCTACTTTAACCCTTTGCGGACGGAGCTGCCTGACGAGCGAACGTCGCTGTGGACGTCAGGTATCGGTTTGCATTATAAAAATTAGAGCTTTATTCAAATAACTCTTTCATAAAATCCAACAAAATCATCGCTAAAGGTCTCTAATTTCATTGAGAGGTAATTTGACTTCTTAGGCTAGTATACCCATGCGTATCTTATCGTTTAGGACGACAGACGTACGCCAGCCGCAGCGCGAGGATTGGGCGGCTATATGCCGACACGCGTCCCCAAAGGGTTAAAACTTAAAACTGTAGAGAAAAATATACACCATAAAAATGAAACGAATCTTTAATCCGTACGAAATATAAACAAAACTATAGAGAAAGATAAGCTCACGCCATCAACGGAATCAACAAAACTAAAAAACTAAAAAAGTATTCCTAATGAAAACTTTATTCGGCATCCATAAAAACTAAGCATAACTAAATAGCCATTCTTAAGAAGGAAGTAGAATTAGAGCTAATTGCGTGGAACGAGTGTAAGTTGAACGTTTCAAGGGAAAGAGAATTCGCTGAAGTACGGCATTGGGTAAAAGAAACGCATTCCTTTAAGAGGAAATTGCTGACTAAAGTTGAAGGAAGGAAAGACTAAAAAGAATAAGTGACGAGCTTCCTGGATGCATTCTTGCTGTACACTTTTTCGCAATGCTGATAGGCAAATTCAAAATAAGAGCAATTTGCATAATAAGACGATGAACTGAGGGAAGGTCAAAGATTAATGCATGCATACATATATCGATCGATTGCGGGCGGAGTTTCAGTATTACAAGAGCTGAGCCAGGAATGCAAAGAATTTTTATACCCGAGAACATCAAACACGAAACGGCATTGCACCTCAACACAAAAAAAACTAATCAAAACGCGACCGCATACGCACATTTATGCGGGAATGTTAGGAGCGAGGGTATGCAATGAATCGTTAATATGACGTGTAAAGCGTAAGACAATGTAAAAAAGAAACGAAATACGCGTCAGTGTAAATACATTTTCATTGGCATCGCATTCTGCAATATTGAATAATTATGAAATGTCGCAAGCGACTAATGTTACTAATAGCAAGCATTAACACGTTAAACGCTACATCAATCTCCTGGGAGTGACGGTGTCCAGTATACTCAACAATATATTATATATAATTTGTATAATGTTAAAAAATATTCGCATGGTTCCAATAGATTTAATTAAAACAAAAGAACAGAAATGACGTAGTATACAAGTCTCTCGCGTATACACAGTTGCAACTTTCCATTTAAAGTTTAATAAAAAGTGACATGGAAATGTAAACAAAATTGCTCCGCGTTTAACGTGTTAAAATATTATTTCTTTAAAAAACAAACAGGAAAGAAATTATTAAAAGCAAAACATTTTTTGTAATATAGAAACGACGTTAAACTGATCCTGTATTTAATTTAGTGTAGCTTTTTATGTTGTACTTTATTCAGAGGTATAACGAGATTTACTATAATCTTGTCGATGAAAATTAATTGTCAAATGTTTCTGCTAAGAACAATTTAAAAGAAGAAAATTACTTTATTCGTGACTGAACTCCAACACGGACTTTTTTATGATAGATTAATATGAAGAATTAATTATTAACTCTATCAAAAAGTCGTTACGAAGAATTATTTTGAAAAAAAAATTATTTTCCAACTAAAAATGTTCACGACTTCGTTGATACAACGTTCTTATTTTATAGTTAATAATTCTTTTCGTAATTATCTCCATTCGAAGTTAAAACTGAATAGGGTCTCCGCAAAATATTGTAACCTAAAAAATTGTTTTCAATCCACGTCATGAGAGAAAAACAATGTTCGCCATCAAAGTGCAAAATATTTTCATACAGGTTTTGCTCAACCATTTGAAACAAGGTTCCCTTTTGACGCGAGCAAAACCGTCGGTTCGCTATATCTTGACATATTTTAAATTTTTGTTCTCGCAGCATGTTTTCTTTCCGAGACAACACCGGTCGAGCGAGGATAATACGAAATACGTTGTAATAAATAAAAAAAAGTGTACGCAATTTTTTTACTCGCTGTGTGACTGCGATGTCATAGAATATCAAAAGGAAATACGTTTCCTCTTTAATCAACCAACGACGAGGCTAGGTCCACTTTGAGGTATATATTTTTCCAGTTTTAAAAATACGAACGGGTTGATATTTTTCCACAATTTTCCCAACTCTTGACCAAAATAAGCAAACACTAAACATTTACAGGTAAATAAATATCAATAATAGTCTTAGTACAAAATACAATTATCCATATCGTTTGTAATGAACAAGAGCCAAATAAAAATGTCTTTCTTAAAACATTCGAATAAAATGAAAATAACTAGTAAAGATATTTCAGAAAAACATGATACGGAGAGAAAAGAACACTATAAAAATAAAGAAAGATGTTTTCCTAGCTCTTTATTTATAAATCATTGAAATTATATCTGTGTTGTGAAACAACGTTCTTCAATTTCTCGATTATGCGAACTAAACGCACATTTAACTCCAATACGTAAAAGTTTTCCAATTTTTTATTTTGATTTTTAGCAAAACAAGTTTAAGACAGTAAAAATGACGTATTTCGAATTCGCAAAATACATTTAATGTTCTGAATAGTTCAAAAGTTCGGTACACGTTCGCATTCTAATTGTTCTGATAGTTCTACAGTTCTAAAACGTTCTGAATGTTCACTGTGTACTGGTCTGTTCTAAAATTCAACGTGTACTAGTTCTGAAGTTCTAACTGATCTGAATGCTCGATGTATACTAGTCCAAGGCTCCGAATGATCTGTCCCCACCAAAGTTCGAAAAAGGCTTATTCCTTTGGTAGGGATAAAAGTTTCGGGAGGCGAGCTTCAACAGAATTCTTAGAGGCAACGATGCCTATAAACGTCTCAAAAATGGCAGTGTAACTCCTTAATCGTAGCACAGATCCAGACACGATGTCTATGGTAGACAATTCGAAATAATACATATACGAAATAAATTGCTTATTCAGAGTATCCTTCAAATATTAGACAGTCGGAAAAGTATTCATAAATTTTTGTTATCTTTTGATTAAATGTTTTCTTTATTCAAAATGAACTTTATTCAGGTACATGTTGGCCATTATTATCTATGACATTTTGCGATTTTTGGGGTGGAGCCATAATCCCATCAGAATAGAACTTCTATGGTTTATCAGCTAAAAACTTGGCTAAGTGATTTTCCCAGTTTTTTTTTAATCCAATTTTTTGCTATTAAGGTAGTTTTGCAGAGATCGAAACAAACGATAATCTGATGCTGCAAGATCTGAGCTATACGGTGGATGCATCAAAACTTCCCAGCCAAACTCTCTTTCATTACATTTGAGTAATGATTCGCAGATGGAAAGTTGATCCAT
The DNA here is from genome assembly GCA_028453745.1 of Agapostemon virescens. Classification (NCBI taxonomy): domain Eukaryota; kingdom Metazoa; phylum Arthropoda; class Insecta; order Hymenoptera; family Halictidae; genus Agapostemon; species Agapostemon virescens. The sequence continues at coordinate 1,641,363 of CM052091.1, read as the reverse complement.
CAAATTTTTCTCTGTTAAATCATGAAACACCCAAACATCGAGTTTCTTTTTGTATCCAACTTTCTGCAAATGATCCAAAGCGGTTGAACGATAAATGTTTAGTTCCCTAGCAATCTCATGACTGCTTATGGGCCGATTTTGCGCAACCATTTGCATTATTTCATCGGCTTCTTCAGCGATTGGTCGACCGGAACGAGGTGCATCTTTAATATCGAAATTTCCAGAACAGAAGCGAGCAAACCATCTACATGCTGTTGCATTTGATAAAGTATCTTGATCGTAAACACCACAAATGTTTTTCCGGGCTTGTACAACGTGTTTGTCTTTTTCGTAGTAAAATTGCAAAACATAGCGAATTTTATCAGAAATTTCACTCATTTTCACACTAATATTACTTTTGATACGATTGACAAAATACAAAACTGTCTGCATGAAAATTGTAGACTGAAATGTCACCTCTTAAATGCGCGTCGGTATGACGCAATTTGATTAGCGTTGCCCGATATATGACACTAAACAACATCTAGTGATAAAAATCTCTCAATAGTTTTCCAACTATCCAATATTTCAGTGGAACTTTGTAAGTCCCAAAGAAATAATAAAAGCTGCTGGACATCAAATTCCCTTTATCTTCCTCTTATCAGTTGGAAGTTAATCCGTCACAAGGTGCAATATCGCGTGAAGAAACGACTTTCTGATGAGAAAATAAACTTTCTCGTAGGTTCAAACTGATCCGGGTTTTGTAAAAGTGTGTCGTACGTTCCGCGACATTCCATAGAGCTGCTCTCGGACACTCGAAACAAAAGAGGAAATTGGTAACTGCGATTCTTCGCAAGATGTTAAAAGCTTCGCAAGAAGAACAGAACAATCATCACATCCGATGGTCAACTCCATATCGGAGTAACCAAGTTTTAGCGAAAGATTAGTAAAGAAGAAGCACGGATGGTATTACGAAGGAAGCGAACAAAACGTGAAAGTTCGAAAGTGGGTGAGGAGCGAAGGAAGCGATGTATCGCGAGGAAACTCGAGGTCCTCAATGGCATTGTCATATTGGAACTTCTCGAGAACTTAGAATGCATAAAAGATGGAGATTCCATGCCCGTTCAAAGTCGCGAATAAATTCCAAGCGGAGAACGAGTTTATTACGTCACGACACAGCTAATTGAACAATTGTGTCATGTTTAAATGTCTCGGCTGTAACTCCCTGTTACTTTCCCTCATAATAGCCTTCCACGTGAATGGACCGGAGTAATTAATGGCAGAGTGGTTCATGTAAAAGGACTTTTTATTTAGCACCTGCCCCCTTATAATTTAATCTGTTTCTGCTGGGCAAGCGGTAGCAAATTGTTTAACTTTTCGCGTACTGGAAGAATATTATTTTTCTAGCGAAATTTTGTTATGTGGAAATGTGTATTATGTTCTAAATGTGAAAAACTAATTTTTAATTAGTAATGTCCGAATTTTCGGACTGTTCCACGGCATTCTCTTCTGCGTTTGTGGATCTCATAAAAAAGAAACGATAGAACATCGACTATTTATTATTAATTATTAATTATTTTTACATTTTTGCAGATTATTATTTTGCGGATTATTTTTGCAGATCTCGATGCTGCTTTCGTAGCTTGACATGTCAATTTAATGTAATCGTTATTTAAGAAGGTTATAAATTAATGACACCGATGACTTCGTCTCAATCGATACGTTCTAATAAAATCTCTTTGGGCACATATTCTGATAAATATTGTTAAAAGTCGGAATGCATAAAATCTTGTCATTTTTAAAATGTAAAATAGTTGACTGATGCATCGTATCTCTAATGTTAAATGCATTTAAACGTGAAACCTTGTTACATCCGTCACACTGAACAGATATCTTATCAATGGACGATCATCTGTTTTGCCATTTTGAATTATTTATAAAGTATAATACGTTTAGCATTCGATAAGTGATAACGGCAGAATTGAACGGATGTATCAGATTGAAATGCGTTAATTTTGTTAAAAATAAAATGCATCAGAAGTTAGTCGATGAGAAAAACCAATTATATTGATGATGAATAATTTAATCTGCTGAAACTTATTGCCTCGAAAAATACATTTCATTTCAACCTGAAAAAAGAAAAGCTGACTAAATGATCATTCCATTGACCATAAAAAATTTAACCGTTTTATAATAATTATTTGTTCAGTCAGATTATATATAGCAGGCATATATGGTCTATATTTTCGTGAGAACATAAACGTTAAATGCGAATCAATATCCTTTTTACTTTTATATTTGGCTATCTATTTTCGATTTGTATTTTAACGTTTGTATATTTTTTCGATGAAGAACATTGAAATAAAATGTATCAATATGCTATTTTAAATTAATTTGCGTTGTTCATATATGCGTACGGCTTAAACTCATTTGACATCGATATTCGTATATAATCAGAATAAACAATTGTTCGTATAATTGCTTCCAAAGTATATAAAAATGTAAATACATTTTTTCGTTTGCATTAAATCGCAAGTGGTCCGTGTTACATCATCAATATATTTTGTCGTTCTGATCAGCTAGCTCTCTAATATATCTAAATAAATTAAATTTACATGTGAGGCATAAAAGTATGTAACAAACCTGAGGTCTATCGAACCCAATTCCGTTGAATGTAGTAATAGTATTTTATGTTCTGACGTAGGGGTTAAGCTAGATGAAAAACGACTGTCTCCTTTCTACATGCCAATAAAATCTTGACAACCTTTTCGACGAAGCATACCAAAGGGTCGAGGAAGATGAGCATGAGTAATTGACCCTAAACAATGTGTTTTACCTAAAACACTATTCGTCTTTTAGATCTCTATCCATTCGTTTCATATGAAAAGCCTAAACTATAGCTTTAACATTCTCACTTATTACTCGAGATACTTAGGTAAAATAAAAGTTAAAATGCACCTACAAACAAAATGTATTTAGGAAATTTTCAAGAATCTTAGAAATTTTAGAAATTTTCTAAATCTGTTATTAACACTGGACCTACTGCAACGAGCTAAATGGCTCTTTTCAAATTCCTTATTTTGCAATTATTGAAATTATAAAATTGCCTTTGCAGAAATCGATCGAATGGATTTCTTTACTGAATCACATATTCTAGTAAAAATTTTGCGAAATTTAAATAAATGAAATCTTGTTATTTTTATGACACCATATATACTAGCCAATTTCAATGCTCGATAGGTAGAGTGTTAATGATTAGAAAAAATTTATTTTTCATTAACTACTGTATAGAAAAATTATAAGATGTTCAGATAAGTCGAAAATTGTTACATAATTTAAAGAAATTATGGTGAAACGGAGTAACACCAATGTAATTAACCATTTCTCCAAAATGTCGAAATTGCTCAAGTGTAGTAAACGCTACATCAATCCCTGGGGACTGACTGTATCAAATTTACAAATTAATATGATATATAATTCATATACTATTAATCCTATATGGGCCGAATTTTTTTCATAAATATAAAAAAATGTATATAACGGAAAATCAACAATTACAAACCTATGTATGCAGATTTAAAAAAAATTTAACTAACTTTAAGTAACTTTGTAACTTTGCAGTAACAACGGCTTGCGATGTTCGCACTTCTGTGCATAAAAGCTAACGCGTGAAATTCCATAAAACAGTTTGCACTTGACGTTAAACATAGCTGTACGTTGCATTTGGAACATTTTATTTTTGAAACCCCTATGTTGGATCACACTGCAGTGCATATGTATTGATATAGTCAACTGTATCACTTATAATTGCACTGTCAAATAGTTTTCGAAAATGGGTCACAGGAGAGTAGGGTCCTTCGGGGTCTTCAGGGCAATCTCCTTTCCAATGGCAATAACAACTATTATTCGTCTGGATACCGATTGCTAAACAATTTTTTGTGGTCTTGAATTTTCCTGATCCGATGATGATTCGGTACTAAATTCACCGTCACTGTCAATATTTATGCGACGTCGGATAAATAGTACTGGATGATCTTCATGGGATTCAGAATCTACTAAAGAATCTTCGGATCTATTACCGCTAATGCGTCTAATTCTAATTCCCCTATCGCTTTTATGTGATTATGTATCCATATTTTTAGTACATAATATATAACTCTGAAAATAGAAGAAAGCACAAGCATTATTCCTGAAAGTCACAAAACTGTATCATATACAAATAGTAACAAAATGATTACTGAAATTGCAAACAAATAAGTTGTTACTGAAATGGAAATCCAAAGTTATTATGTACGCTTTGTTTTGGTTAATAAATAAAATACAATAGAATAGATGGAAGCGCAAATAATGTAAATTGCACATTTCGCCGGTTTGTATTTGCAAACAACTTGTAAGGCATTTACTTTGATATTTTAGGTTGTCGGTGCTGCCAACTGTTATCAATATTGTTATTTGTTACCTCAGAGACATTATTTAATTTAGACGTACACGTTATCTTATAAAAAGCTAAAATCATTTGGTAAAATGTCGATATATTAACATGTAGAGGGTTAAAAAATATTCACACTATTGCATAGATTCGATTGAAACCGAACAGTCCTTTGCTTATACACTGTTGTATTGTTTTAGTGTAAAGTTAAATAAAATGTGACATGAAAACTAGGCAAAATAGCTCCGCGTTCAACGTGTTAATAGTTGGTTAGTAGTGTATGGTCACCAGTATTGACATTTGCCTCGCGCGACTTTTCCAGCGCGATTCTTGCGGATAATACGATCAGGCAATCGTGAATCGCGAACTCGTTCAAGATTTCCCGCATTTTACGAGGACAAAACGAAAGGCCTTGACTTGGATCAGCAAGCAGAGACATAATGTCTACGTAATTATCTCGAATAAACGTCACGAGAGGAAGCATTCGGGAGAATCCCAATGACTACTTTCAGACTTAGGCTGAATCGGGTTATATCGGGGGTAGAGGAGGTAAAAGAGATAAAGGTTCAGTCCTAGTCCATTACCCGTAACGATCTTTTTGCTTCGGTTACGACCGCCTACATCCTCAAAACGAAGGCAACGACTATGAGAAGAAAGTCGTAAGAGCGAGACGGAACGCAGGAAAGAGAGTGTACGAAATGAAAACTATGTAGCACCTTGCATCTGGTTCGTTTGAATCGAAATACTTCGCCGCTTTGAAATTAGACCGAACAGCGAAAGAAACGAACTTCAGCGTGCGAAGAATGTTAACCCTTTACGAAGAAAATATTCTAGCGAAGGAAACTTCGCCAGATGCTATATTTGTTAGCTATGAAGAAAAATGTCTCGACATTGACCGGCAACATTAATCCCAAAATGCATTCCTTGCATCAACCTCTCTCCAGCTCCCCACTATCAACTTTAAAATTCATTTCATCTACATTTTTATAGCGTAAGTGGATTGTTTCCAGTTTTTTTATATAATACTAGTGGATCCACTGTAATCACATTTTTATCAGGTATACATGAACTGATACAGTCAACAGTATTTGTACATCATTTAAAAATAATTAACCTTTTTCAAACCAGACCATACAGCTTGGATTCTTTTGAGATGTTCGAAGCATAAATTCACTAAGTAATAGGCGAATAATTCCTTTTATCTCTGTAATACAAATTTTGAGATTGTAATGGTCAAGGATGCTGTGATATACATATAATTCATCGAAAATAGCCAACATTAAATTCACTTAACGTAAGCCAACGTAAATTCAAAGATTATTATTGTATGTAACTTGCATAGACTTACCAAACGGCATTTTTAAAAATACTTTTTGTCTTCGCAAATTTTTGTTGTAAATATATAAAATCGAATTGTTTAATTATGCATTCTAATCTAAAGTTAATACGCCGAATGAAAATATTAGATACATTTATTTTCTAATTTTTTAAATTTTCTTAAATTTTACAATTGAAGAATGAGATAGTTCAACGAAGATATTATAACGCAGCGTGTATTTAGCTCCGTACAGTACGGAATTAATGTAATTATTTATTGATTATTCGACAAGCTGAAGCTCCCATCATTTCGTCCGATTACTTTGAGGATCCTGCAATTAATTTGGATTATAGAATAGTTGATTGGATTATCGTTAATAATTGCTCAAATAATCGAACAACGTTGCGATATCCAAGAGAATACATCCTTGCGGGCAAGCGAAGCTCTAGCTTCTGTATCAGAGCCACGCGAGCCTGATTTTGACGACGCTGTAATTTATCCAGCTTGTCCAACCCTGCTAGTGGTTTGCACCCTACTTATTTCACGACCACGTCTATAGGCGAGAATCTGAGGTGCTTCACGGGTTGCTATATGGACCGAGATGACAGTAAACGACGTAGTGCAAAAGACTGCAGGTATCGCTGATGGATTCTTGCAATCCATTTACCTAAGAAACTCCCAAGAGAAAAATTTCTTCCAGCCAAGAAGAATAAAGTCCTCTCTCCTTAAAACCCTGATCGTGCAGGAACCGAGTGGTTTCGAGTAGAGAACACCAGCAACGAATTGACCCAGAAGAGGATTGCTTAGAACTCGATAGGATAAGGAACGCAAGAATTGGAACGCTTCGTTTCCAAGCTGTGTAAATCTGACCCAGTTAATAAGATGTTCGCCCAATACTTCTCGCGCTTACTGTACCGGGCAAATGAACTCGGACACAAACATTTTTCTTCCTGTTCGTCGTCCCTTCGAACGTATGAATGTTTTGATTTGCGGAGTGCGTGTATTTACAGGTACAGTGGCTCGCATTAATATTCAGACACCATGATACGCGAAAAGTTTTTGCTATATATCTCCATTGTTAATGGATCTAAAACATTCGTCGGTTTGTAATAATAAAAAACACTTGTTTTAAATGCTAGAAACATAGTTTTTATTAATTTAATTTGTACACTCTACGCGTTAATCAATGTTAAACAAAATAACGCTCAATTTGGACATTCCATACGCTTTGCAGTTTGACCGTCCTGTTAAGCTAGATACGGTATTCGGTGGAAATGTTCCTAAACATTAAGATAAACACTATCTGGTAAAGTTAGTTTCATTTTGAACTTCGTTCGTATCGTACGTATTAGTTGTGGAAGTGTCACATAAAGGTAAAAATACATTTTTCCAAGTACGTCGACTTGTTATTTGTAATTGCGAAAAAGGGAAATCGTACCGAGAAATCGGTACATTATTACGATTTAGTAAGAGTACTGTAGCGAACATCATACGAAGATATAAACTTGAGGTATAATTCTTCAGTGTGGTCGTTCAAAACTCCTTGAAGTTCGTGACAAACGTAGTATGATTCGAAATTGTCTGCAGGATTATTTGAAGAAACCGAAAAGAAAGTTCATTCTAATACAGTCCGTCGAATGCTTCTTGAAAGTAGATACCATGGCAAAATTCCACAAAAAACCATATACAGTCGGTGTGGAAAGTATTCGTACAGCGACTAATTTCAAATAAAACTGTGTGCGTAAACTTTAGTTATTAATTTTAAGCGAAAAAAATAATTAATAAATATTCTTGGGTATTTGTAGAAAAGATTTCGTAAAAACTAAATTTTATTTTTTCCAAGATTAATAAAAATACACATACAGCAGAGATAAACATAAGAAACATACGCACATAAAGTATGAATACACCTCTCATTTCTTGCGCTTACTTGAGATATATACATAATATGAACTTTTGAATGTGACAAATAACAATAAAGATGATCAATTTGTACAGAGTACTAATAGAAGCAAGTTTGAAATTTGTAATATACTACAACATTGGTCGTAAAAGGTGCGAAACGACAAAAGAAAATCGAAAAATTATTATTCGATTACACCATCAATGTAAATCACTTAGTGAAATTTCAACCATAGTGAATAGAGCAAGGTCTACTATTCAAAATATAATTGACATATTCGGAAAGCGAAAAACTGTTTCAAATAAAAGAAGAAGTGGCCGCGTAAGATAAACGACTATGATCGACGATTAATTATTCGTAAAGTGAAACAGAATCCACGTATAACTGCCGAATAAATTGCAACAGAACTTAAAAACAACAACGGCATAAGTGTGTCAGCTAGTACTGTGCGTGACTATTTAGGAAGTAGCGAATATCATGGTCGAGTAGCACAAAAAAGTATTTTGTAAACGAAGGTAACCGTAAGAAAAGATTAGAATTCGCTAAGCAACATATTAATACACCAATCGAACATTGGAATAAAGTAATTTTTACTGACGAAAGCAAATTCGACATATTTGACTCTAAAAATAAATTTACAGTGTGGAGGAAGAAAAATACACAATTCAGAAAAGAAAATTTGCAACCGACGGTAAAACACGGCGGTGGATCTGTATTAGTTTGGGGTTGTATGAGTGCAAATGAAGTGGGTTCTCTACATTTTATCGACGGTATCATGAACCATACAGTTTATATTGATATTTTGTAAAAACATCTCCATGCTAGTGAAAATAAAATGGATCTTAAAGACAATTTTATATTCACCCACGACAATGATCCAAAGCACTCTGCATATAATACAAGGCAATGGATATTATACAAAGCATCAAAATACTTGCAAACGCCGCCTCAATCACTAGATATCAATCCCATTGAACATCTATGGGATTATCTTGAACAAAAAATACGTAATCATAATGTTTCATCGAAAGAAAGTTTAAAAATCGCTTTATTGGAGGAATGATACAAAATAACACCGGCTGTAACATCTAACTTAGTAAATTCCATGCCAAGAAGACTCGAAGTTATTATAAAATCCAAAGGCAATCCTACGAATGATTAAAATATAAAAAATATATTGTATTTTTATAATTTATTTTTCATTATTCATAACTGTACGAATACTTTCTGTGCGTCTACTTCTTACGTTTATCTATGTTGGATGTATATTTTTGTTAATCTTGAAGAAAATAAAATTTTGTTTTCACGAAATCTTTTCTACAAATACCCAAGAATATTTATTAATCATTTTCTTCGCTTAAAATTTATAACTAAAGTTTGCGCACACAGTTTTATTTGAAATTGGTCGCTGTACGAATACTTTCCACACCGACTGTATTAACGATGCGAATCGAAAGAAACGATTACTGTTCGCCAAGGAATACATTTCTAGAGAAGAAGTATGGTGGACAGATGTAATTTTTGCAGATGAAAGCAAGTAGAATATTTTTAGATCCAATGGATACAAACTTATATGGCGTAAAGTCAATGAAGAGCTTCGTACTAAAAATCTCAGACTCATCCTGAAACACGGCGGAGGAAGTGTAATGGTTTGGAGTTGTCTCTCGTCTGCTGGAATGGGCGAATTAGTTTCCATTGATGGAATTCTGGATAAGAAGAAATATTTACATATTTTGAAAATAAATTTAATAAAAAACACCACTGATATGAACATTCACCACAGTTTAAAGTTTTATTAAGATAATGATCCGAAACACAAATCACGTGTAGTTCAAGAATATTTATTGTATAATTGTCCAAAAATATTGCAACCTCCATCAAAGTCACCGGATCTGAATCCAATCGAAAATTTATGAGATTACTTAGATCGTTAAATCAAAATATCACCGATAAGGTCGAAGGAAGAATTAAAATTACGATCGAGTGAAGAATGGTCACGTATTTCGCTAGAATATTTAAATAAAGTTATTTCAAGTATGCCCAAACGATCGAGCCATGTAATTAAACAACAGGGTAATTCAAGAAAGTACTAAAATCGATATCCTTTTGTTAAAATATATGTACATTTTTAATTACAAAATTATAATTCGCGAAGTGTTCGAATATTTTTGCGATGTCCAAATTGAGCATTATTTTGTTTAACATTGATTAACGCGAAAAGTGTTCAAATTAAATAAATAAAAACTATGTTTCTAGTTTTTAAAATAAGTGTTTTTTATAATTACAGAGATATACAGCAAAAGCTTCTTGAGTATCATGGTGTCCGAATATTAACGCCGGCCACTGTATGTATACATAAAACCGGAATTTTTGTATAGGAAATACACGTTTGTTGTATGAAAATGTATATATGTATATGTATATATCTCTATACATTTTCCCACTCCCCCTGACAATTTGTGGATGTCACGCCATAAAATTGTTCCTCTTTTGAGGCAAACCTGTCATCGAACCATTTTCGTGCATTTTCGGAAAATATGAAGCGTTGCTCAGCATGTATATGTCACATCGATGTAAATAAATTTTAATTGGATGGAGCCAAGTTTGGTCAGTAAGCCGTATGCGAATGTGTTTCCCAACTAAACGCCTCAATCGTTTCCTTAAACGGATTTGCTGTATGCGATGGTGGATTATTATGAAGCAAATCACTTTGTGTTGCCTTTTTTGATATTCTGGTTGTCTTCTGAATTTTCGCATGGCTTTCATACGTACAGAGACGGCTTTTCGTGTCGCATTTAATTGATCCGCAAGTTGTAGCGTTTGACCGTCATTTTCATCCAACCATGCTTGCAATTCGCTATTCTCAAACATTTTCGGTGGTCTTCCTTTTTTTCGTTTCTCACGTCAAAATCGTCACTTACGAATTTTTTAAACCCCTCAAAGCACTGTGATTTGCCAAGAGTATGTTCACCGTAAACTTTGATTAACATTCGATGCGATTCCGCAGCAATTTTCTTCAAATGGGAACAGAAAATTAATGTTGTCTGCAAATTGTAGTTTCCAGGCACAAAATTTAACATGTCCAACGCTATTAAAAACTACTGTTGTATGAAACAGTACAATGTGTTTCACATACAATACAGTATGAAAACTACACTGTTGTATGAAACTTGTATAGTTGTGAGTTGAAAATCTTTATCAGATGTCGAAACAAGAAAATTGCGTCATTGGCACAGTTTGAGGATAACTACATTGACAGCTAGCGCCACGTATGGGCAAATTCCGGTTTCATATGTACAGACCTGGTAGACTCTTACAATCACACAAGTTAGAATGGGTTACGTTGCGTTGCTCGTTACAACAAATAAAATAAATTTTTCCATGCTGAGTGTTTCGCGATGTGTGGGCATATTTTCAAGAATGTATTCGATCCATTACAATTAGAAAATCGAGTTCATGTAAACACGTATGTCCTTATTTCCATATTATATGTAAATTTATTTATTTGTTGCTTTAAACCAAGTGGTTTATATAGCAAGTACAGTATTATTACATTTGGCTTACACTAAATAGGTTTACATTGTTTCTAAATTCATATTATAGTTATTTTTGTATGATAACTGTCATTATGTTATAAAATTAAAAACTTTTCGTGAATGCTATTATCACCTAAAATGATGTATTAATGTAATGTAGTATATTATTATTCAATGGTGCCCTCGATAATCCTGACAAACCCTTAGCACTTGAATGGCACCACTAAAATGCTACTAAGAATTACCGTACTATTTAAACAAGTTTTACATTGCTAGTTTCATAGTTAAGAAATCGATAAACATTTTAATGTCCTAAATACGAGTAATAGTAATTAATTTTATATATACGGATGGAAATAAACTGTGTACTATGTAGCTATTATAGGTAAAAATATTGTTTCGATATTGTAATGGAATTGCTTCGAGTGCAAAAGGTTAAATGATTATTTACAAATGTTTAAGATGAAACAAATTCTAAAAATATTTAACATTCTATTTGAATATGAATGCATGTATAGAACGATTTTAATTATTCGGATATTTTTCGAAACTGTAGCTCTTGTAAAGAAAACATTTCAAGAGACGAAAAATAATATTATTATTTGTTTGAACTTTTAAATATATATAGATTGCTTGTGACAAATAATAGAATTGCAGAAAATTTCCTATCTTCTAAAAAAGAAATTGAGAATAATAATAAAATATAATCATGTATCTCTGAAGGTGGTTAATAATTTATACTGCGATGCATTTTTATACATCCTCATAGCGTCTGCCATAAATAGAAGAAATTCACAGATGACTTAGCGTGTCGATTTTTAGCGCGTTGTCGTCGTCAGGTGGATTTTGTTTGAAACGATTTTTGAAGTGAATGTAGCGTTAGAAAAACGAACAAAGTAAAAAGTAGAAATGGAAAAGGACGAAGATGGAGCGAATTCACGTAACGCATTCAAGTGAGTGATGCTGCACACGGATTGCATCGTTTACCGGCGAAGGAGTTTGCCTCTCCATCCCGTCGGTCGAAAATAAAGGTAAAAATACACAGCGTTTCTCGCAATCTACGATAATCGTGGTTCTCGAGTTTTTCTAAATTTTTGAAACACGTGCGGTTCACGGCTGCTTCCTCCGCCAAACCGAAATTTCATTTCCTCACCTTCTTTCGATTTCGCTCGCAAATTCGCTTTCCTGGTGTAAATATGAAAATTTACAAATCCCTCTTTCCCTCGTATTCCAAATCCTTCCCTTCTTTAATAAAGAATGAAAATAATCGCGGATTTCAAACATCCGTGTTACGCGTTGCCTGTCATATTTCGTAGATGAATACACAAAACAGACATCCCTTAAAAACATGTCTGTATTCCATTAAAAGTTCTTCGGTAATATGTGCGAAAGAGAAATTTTATTTATAATTCTATAATAATAGATTATATACAAATTATATAGATTATATATCATTTGATATGTTGTATACCCGGTAACCACGTAAACGTCAACGCATCGTGATTACTAATTGTAAGCCATAAACGCATCATACAAAACATCTAAATGACTAAGACTAAACCAACCCTTAGATCTTTCTTCTTCTACGTTATTCCTTCTACAGCACACCTTTCTCACTCTCTTGCACATTTTTCTTTCAAAAACTATATATAGCGGCCCACCGTAATAGTTTTTTTCCTTTGCGATGTCTTACGTGTTATACTTTACCTCGCCACCGTGTACGTCGCTGAAATAAAACTTCTTCCGCTTTCTATAAAATGTTGCACTCGATTTCTAAACACAGAATCCAACAAATAATTTAATAATGTAAAGGTCATTCAAGAATTGAAGATGCAGTACTATCATTGTTTTAATACATTGGACTGTGTACGTGTTCTATGTACGCTTCTGATTTAATAAATCATTTTATACGTACATTGAATCAATTCTCAAATAACTTTTTTAATAACGGAAACTTATAGAATTTAAAGTATCTATTGTTTTCTTATTTACATAGTTTGTTAATTGAGCTACTGTATTTTCTTTAAAATCGAATGAATATAATAATATGCAGGTACACGTGGCGTGATTAGTGCTTCATTAATATTCTCAAATAATGTAAATAACATGCGAATAGACAAACAATATTTAGCTAACGAAGGTTATATCGTAAAAAACATATCATCAGATATTTTTCCAAACATAAGCATCATTTGTTTATTTAAAAAGATAACAGAAGATACCGCAGTAATTAAAAAAACGTTTCCAGTTAGTTTATCTGAATATAAATACAAATCACCTTACAACACCATAATTTACGAATTCAACAATTTTCAGCCGAAAATATAGAAAATGTTGATTAAACTCTTGAATTTCTTAAGCGACATCCTAAGATAGAACCAACGCCGAAAAAGTGATTTAAATTACGGGATAGCACATTGCCGGTGTTAATCAGAACCGTGCTGCAAGAATCGATTACAAACACTTCAAATTAATTAAAGCGGGCCACTCCTCCTTCAAAGCAGAACAAAATATCCAACAGCTAGAAATTACTGCACCTTGCCATGTATTTACCTTCCTCCGGCGCAACAGTGAGATTGTTATCAGACCCCGGAATGAATCACACCGAAACTAGCAATTTTACTACACTGCAACCTGTTAAACGTCTGCTACTGGATGTTCATAATTATAACCCGATTTCCATCTGGTGGCGCAATTAACGATTCTTACGTCGCGAACTTGCATTAAGTACAGACGATAGCCTGGGTTCCTCAAGATCGTCCGTAGATTACGAACAGATTACGACAAACGACTCGCAATCTCGATTTTGGTACGGCTGTAGAGTCGCCTAATCATCGCAGGATCTAGGAAGATGGAGCGAGACCCGGTTCCACCCCTTATCGCAGACGCTGCGCGGCGATAGCGCGCGTGATTGTGTACAATTACCAGCCACGGAGAAAGATAGTAACGTCATGAGAATGGCCGGCTCTCTCTCCGTTAAGCTGGCCAGTCATCTTTCTCCATTAACCTCACGGATCGCGTTCGAGCGATCGGAGCTGGGTACCCGTAAAAATTTCCATATTGCTCTAAGCCGGCATTATTGGCAGAAATTTAATTAACCGGTTAACTATAGACCGAGCACAAATAAATCCTCGTTACTTCGATCCCCTGTTCGCATTATGGGCATGTTCGCTGGCTTCGACAAGCATTCGAATACTAAATTTCCGATTTTCGTAAAACAGTCGATAGATTGTACTATCTCTCTTGATTTTGTAAAAGAAAATTATTAGAAACTTGGGGCTATTTATTGAAACTGTAAGGGGTTCGCGTATAGTCTTTGCCAGGGACAGATTCAAACGAACGTTAATAAACTTTTTTACTCGCAGAACAAACAATGGTACAGTGGATGAACGTAGAGACACTAACATAAACATAAACGTAAAACACTTAAACGAAAACTAACGTAATAACATAAAGAAAACTGACGTAATGACTTAAAAAAGACCGACTAACGTAATGTCTTACTAAAAACTGCCGCGAGCATTGCAACGACTTCATACATATACCAGTGCTCATTGATGGGACGTAAACGTTTTCCACCAATGAACACTTGCAATAATATTTGTATATTCTTATTGGCTATTTAATTCGCCACCCTACTTGCACTGGTGGGGTGACAGTAACTTCCGGTGGAGCTTACGTCACCACTGACCGGGAAAACCCGCGCTCCTACTACCCTTAACGCTCCAAACAAAGGACGAAAATCCAGCACCACCATTGGCCAATACTTGGTCACGAAAGTATTAGGTCAATCGGAAAGTTCTATCTAGCGTCGAGTAGCCGTAGCTCGAACTGTGGGTAACTATAACCTCTAAAGTAAGACTAACTTTTTAGTTTGAACATCTGTTAATAAAACTCAGTACACAACAATTTACGCTTGCATCAATAACTTTGTTTTTTTCTATATTGAAGATGTCGGAATTTGAGCCGAATAAGCGTCATTTGCGTGAAGTGTTAGTCTTTTGCTTCAATTGGAAGAAAACGGCAGCTGAAGCTCATCGAATGATTGTAGACGTTTATGGCAATAATGCTGTTTCCGATAAAACATGTAGAGAGTGGTTTCGACGTTTTAAAATTGGTGATTTTTCTTTGGAGGACAAAGAGCGTTCTGGACGGCCACGAGTATTCGAAGACGAAGAATTGCAGACATTGGTGGATGAAGATCCATGTCAAACGCAAAAACAAATGGCAGAAGCGTTAAATTGTGCTCAATCTGTCATTTCCGACCGTTTAAAAGCCTTAGGGAAGGTCTACAAGGAAGGAAAGTGGGTCCCACATGAACTCAAGCCAAGAGACATTGAAAGGCGGAAAACCATCTGCGAAATTTTGCTTACTAGGCAACAAAGAAAGGGGTTTCTCCATCGTCTCATCACTGGGGATGAAAAATGGATTTATTTTGACAATCCTAAACGTCGAAAAACCATTTGTGATCCTGGCCAACCCTCAACATCGACGCCAAAGCGGAATATCCACGAAAAAAAGGCTTTACTCTGCATTTGGTGGGATCAGGAAGGTGTGGTATACTATGAACTGCTAAAAACTGGTCAAACAGTCACAGGAGATCTCTACCGACAACAAATTATCCGTTTGAGTCGAGCATTGTACGAAAAACGACCACAATATGAAACGAGACAGCGTAAGGTGATTTTGCTGCATGACAATGCTCGGCCTCACGTCTCAAAAATTGTCAAGGAAACGATAGAAGCACTTCGCTTGGAAGTGCTACCACATGCGGCTTATTCACCAGACTGTGCCACGTCTGACTACCACTTGTTTCGGTCAATGGCACACGCACTTGCTGAAGAACGATTTAATTCGTACGAAGATCTCGAAAAATGGATCTCCGCCTGGATAACCTCCAAAGATGAATCATTCTTTCGACGCGGGATTCGCTTGCTGCCCGAAAGATGGGAAAAAGTCATCGCTAACGATGGACAACATTTTGATTAACGTACTTTTTCATTTTCTTTCATGAATAAAGCTTTACTTTTTGTAAAAAAACGGACGGAACTTTCCGATTTACCTAATAGTATATAAGCGGTCAATGTATCCATACAAATTAGATTCGATCAAACAGCTCATGCTGAAACTTGTACAGTACAGAAACGCAGAATAAACTTCAACCAAAACCTACAAGTTGATAGTCTCTCACGAGTTCAGACTCATTCAGTTCCACACCAGTGGGTGGTCCTTCGAAGTCAGTAGGCACCAAGTGCAATATTCACAGGATTTCGTTCACTACAGTGAATGAAGCCTTAACAATATTTCTTACAAAAGTCTGTAATATTTGTGGCGGCTGTACCTCCTACTCTCCCCAACAGAAGGACAGTAGGACGAAACTTTCCCGCTAGTTCCTGATCCGCCTCTAGTTCATATATAAACCGTCCTTAACCGCCTTTCAATACCCAGCGTTTAAGGCAGGGTCCGCTAGTCAGCCTTACTAACGAGTCCTCTAGCGGACCCAAGACGAAACGCTTTTCCTTCCTTCTTTCCTTTTCTCTGTCTTTCCACCACACTTTTCAGCAGCTGCCAAATACTTTTCAATGTAACAGTGACTTTATTTTAAAAGAGTGATTGGAATGATAAGTGCTGAGCAAAGTATAATATTGTTGCGCATTTTCGGCGAACGACGCGGCATCTCGTTTATTTATAATTATAACTGTACAATTAATAACAAGAATACAATTAGGATAAATCTATCGATTTTGCCGTCCAGTCCGCTCGACAGCCAATCTTCGACTCTCTCGATTGTCTGTCGGTACAACAGTTCCGCGACAACCACCTTCTTCTATTATTTTCTTAAGGGTTGTTCATCATGAAGTAATTCTTCATTATGGCGACTCCATATGAACAACCGTCGTAACAATATTATGGCACGAGGTCGCTATTGTTACCCTGGGCCTTGGTTCTTTGACTTTAGATTCTTAAGGCTACGGTGTGAGCCTGTCACCGCCACATCTGGCAACCATTGTCGGTCGACCCAAGGTACAGGGACTGCACCTTCTTCGATTCGAGGGAACCCTTAGGCCATAAAACGTCGAAGCAGTACAAGTGACCACTTTAACTACGCTTTTCGAGGCGATCGGGTTTTTCTACGAGTTAACGTAAATTGTTTGCAGCTGTGGGTGCACTTCCTGAATCGACAAATTTGGTCACCCCTGAAAATGCCGCAAGCATTCCCACTATCTGTCCCCGATTGTCTTCACTTGTATAGCCCCCCAGTTAATCGTAGGGCCCAGTGCATATTCGTAGATTTTCGTTGGTCCATCTACTCCTTCTGAGGGAAGGGATGATCAACAGAAAGAGCAGGGACAAGCTTTTATCAGGGCGAACTCGCAGCTGTCTGTCACATACACAAAAATCATAGAATTAGCATCTTGTCAAGTTTCGTGTTATACATCGTACTTTGTACATCACGATAGCCTCAGTCAGTACTTCTATTCTCGTGAACATTGTAATATATAGGTCTTCCTATAAGAGGACGGTGGTCCTTCAAGAAGGTAGTTAATCATTAAAATTAGTCGGCACACCACGTGCAAACGGCCAAAGTCTTATGGATTGAAGAATCCATCACAGACCACAACAGCGATTAAGGCACCTCTTCACTCTTCGAAAGAAAGGTTTAGAGTGAAAGTTAAAAGACGAACTGTATACGAAGATGTCACACGTCGGTGATACCTTCTTCTCAGCGTGCAAAGAATGTCGCTGAGCACCTGGGTCGCGTAATAACTATACGAATTATAGTGTTTGCAATTTCTTTCTTTTTACCTTCAGAATGTTCGCGGTTTCTGTGTTGTAACTTTATGTTTCTGTCGGTACGCGATTTCTGTAGTGGGTGTTCGTTTGTCTGTTCGCGATTTCTGTTATACCCGTTCTTTTCGACTGTTCGCGATTTCTGTTTTACAAGATCTGTCGTCTTATTGCGTTCTGTCCATTGTCATCTCGGTTTTGTCATTATTGGTTAAGGGTAGTTCGAAGCAGCGGAATGTAGCGTTTTTTAATTAGTTGTAGGAGTGATGGAAGGAGTGTGCCTAACGGAGTGTTTCTGAAGGAGTAGGAAACCGTCAATGGGGGAATATCGTGATTTATTTCAGGATTATCTGGTTTTCGTTTCTTCGAGTACGTCGCACGTGGTATCCGTCCGTACATAAATATTCCCAAAACCGTATCCAGACTAAATGACGACTGCAAACATAAATTGTAAGTTACATTTCGTGTCGCAGTTTTGTACATTTCAGCTAGAAAAAAAGCATTGTCATTTATGTTTTTCATTTAAAAATCGAAGTTGGCCATTCGACAAACAAACGATCAGACATTCCATGCCTGTGGTGTATACCGATCCCGTGTGCAGCATGGAAAACCAGCTAGGAAAAATGAAAATGGAAAAGAAATGGCGGTTTTTTACAGGGCAAGTTCTTAAGTGTTCTCGATATACGGAAACTTGTCGAGCAACGAGAAACTAAAAGATCCCCGGCAGAAAATAGTTATCGGGCATCAAAGTTGGATTATCCAGGGTGATTCGTACCGTGCCGCGTGTTTTACAAACACCGTCCGAGCTTAGGTTATCCCCCACTTACGTTATCCCACGAAAGAAAAAGCTTAAACCAAGACCGTCGAGCATTTGATGTATCATTTATAAACGGTAGATCGGTGACCATCCCCGATACCGTGTTCCCCACGTTTATAGTCTCAAAACTTTGTTCTGATTTACATTTTTGCGAAGTTCAAGAATATTGTGTACATGTTGCCGCGAAGTTATTCGGTGTATACCGAGTGCATATTTAGTCGCACCGGGCACAATTAACCAACGTTTAACGAGAACCGAGTTAGAAGCCAAAATAAAGTTAAATAATGTTCGCGTGTTACCTAAACTATGAGTCCGTAAAATCTGCATTTCATGGCTAGATTATTTCCTTCGCAAATATGTGTATACTTAACCTTACTGTACCGTTAAAAGTGGATAGCCGCGTATACATGCGTTACGTTTCGTGATGAGTTTATAATTATTTCTGCGAAACTTTATTTCATTCGCTTACTACACAGGTGTTACTCTAAGAAACTTTTCCCTCTGCCAATTCACTTTTTGGCGCTCCATTTCTGAATTATTAACGAACCATGCGAACCAATCAGAGCGTGGTTTTCCGAAATCCGTTCGCTACAGCCACGCCCAGGTTAGTCTACATTTCTTATTAATAACTCGAAAACGAAACCGCATATAACATTTTCGCAACAAAAAAGTTTCTAAGAATAACTCCAGAAATTCCTTTTTTCAACCCCTGCCATACCACTTTTCTTGCTGCTATAGTTATTTTAACGTCGTCATCGCTAAAAATGTTACAGGAGAAAAAAGAAAATTTATATTTCTTGTACGACTGCGTTTACTTCAATGCTGAAATATTCATTAAAAAAGAATAACGTTGCATTTTGTCGAGAAAGAATGGGATCGCATTTATATTTTTTAGACATTGTTTAAAATCTTCGAGTCTGACTCGTCATAACATGGCAAGGGGTTAATCTTTATGTCTCAGTACAGTACTCTTGGTAATATAAGTCCATTGCTTTATTATGAGCACCATAGTTCAGCCAAAACAAATTATTTCTGGCAAGAACCCTGGAAAATGCCTGACGGTTTGCAGTTGGAAAACACGTTCATCTTGAGCGTCTTAGTCTTCGAGTAACAAAACAGTAAAAACATAGAGAGGTTCTCCGTAAATTGATCTTTTTACTCTAATTGCATACAGGTGACCTCAAAAAGTTTCGATGTATGTAAAAATAGAGATTCTAAAGGTAATACTCTGACTCGTCATAATATAGCAACGGGGTTAAGAAACTGAAATATTTTTGGAACATTCTGTAAACAGTTAAATATTAATTTCCATATAATATATAAGTGATTAGACAAGTAGTCAAAAGTAAAACGCCCAAAAAATGATCTTTTTACTATAATTGCATACAGGTGATCTCAAAAAGTTTCGAAGTATTTAAAAGCAGGGATCCTTAAAGTAAATGTGGCGGCTGTACCTCGTGCGCTCACCAACAGAGGGACAATAAAGACGAGTTTCCCGCTAGTACTTGATTCGCCTCCGATTCATATACAGGGTATTCAGTAACTGGTGGTACAAGCGAAAAGGAGGTGATTCTACATGAAAAAATAAGTCGAAAATATGGAATAAAAATTTTTCGTTTGAGGCTTTGTTTTCGAGAAAATCAACTTTGAATTTTCGCCCGGTACGCGTGTACTTGATCATGTCTTGCTATAACAGATCTCACTGTAGGTCATTGTCTCGATGGATATTATCGCAGTTTAAGTTTGCTCTTATCGTAATGGCAAATTGGGAACACGTAATGCAATAATATGTTGAAGTAATCATAAAGTTTATTATTACATAAATTGCTGAAAATATTGCCCATTCTGCCGAAGACAATTCTGCTCTTCTAATTAAATTTTTATGAACGCTTTCTAACGTATTCTGTTGTTTTAACCTATAAAAGGCTACGATAATTTTTTCTTTTAATTGCTCGCAACTTTCTTGTACTTATTTCAGGATTTTACAACACGTTATTTAATATTTGCTCTTCAACATTCACACTAACGCGTCGTCGACGACCACCATGCCGCCGGAGTTGTTTAAAAGAACCATACTCGCCGAAGGTCCGTTCTGCTCTTTGAATAACTCGTCTATCGGGACGACAACGATTGGGATAGCGGTTTATGTAATAATTAGTATATTCCCGATTGCTGTATGTAGACACAATAGCAAACTGATATACTGATGGTGTTTAAGAGGAAAATTAAGATAGTAAGCTAACAGTTACAATAAACATTTTCGTGACACTGGAAGTGTTTATCAACATAAACTTCAATCGAGACAATGGTCACAGTGCGATCCGTTATAGCGAGGCATAATCAAGTGCACGCGTACCGAGCGAAAATTCAAAGTCAATTTTCTTGTAAACAAAGTCTCAAACGAAAAATTTTTATTGTATATTTTCGACTTATTTTTTCATGTAGAATCACCCCCTTTTCATTTGTACCACCAGTTTTACTGAACACCCTGTATATACCGTCCTTAACCTCTTAAGCACGATGTGCCACTACAGTGGCTTCCGCGGATTTCATCTTATATTACGATGCGCCATTAAAGTGGCTTATTACAGTAAATTATTAATATTAAAGTATATGCATCATATCTTTTATTTTAAAATTACAATTTAGTTATCAAAAACCTCATTCCAAAACTATTAAAGTTAAAGTATATGCATCATATCTTTTATTTTAAAATTACAATTTAGTTATCAAAAACCTCATTCCAAAACTATTAAAGTTAAAGTATATGCATCATATCTTTAAGAAGAATTATAATTTAGTTATCAAAAACTTCATTCCAATGTGCTCTGCCGTACAGAGAAACTGCCCCGCACAAAATTCAACCGTGCCTAAGAAGTTAACCGCCTTCCAGTACCCAGCGTCTAAAGCAGGGTCCGCTAGCCGGTCTTACTGACGAATCCTCCAGCGGACCCAGGACGAAACGCTCCCCTTTCCTTCTTTCCTTTTCTCTCTTTCTCTCCACTCAAATGACATTAACTAAGCACCATTTTCCTTTACCAATTTTCGATTTGACACTTCGTTTTGAATGTATCGATGAAAAACACAAACAAATGAGAACGTGACGGGAAAAACGTGCTTATTACAACTCGTTAATCGGTTCTAGGGACCGTAACATCAGTTTTGCGCCGATACTGAGCCATGAACAAGAATAGGCATAGAAAATGATTTAAATGAAACTGGCTTACACAGCTGTATATGCAGTTGTTGTTTCGAAATGCGCGACACTGGTCCATTCAGAAACAAACTGCACAATTATGATGGCTGAAGTAAAAATGTTGTGGTTTCCGAATGTTGACGTTACTCATCGTATTTATTAAGTCACGAGAATTATTAATAATTATCATTTTCGTACGTTAACTGCATTTATTCATCAAATAATCAATACTTATATTTTAATGAAGTATATTGTTGCGCGAAAAGCTACGTAATTGCGAATTCATTGAATTTCCCACTTTTGTATTAATAATACTAATACAATCTTTATCCCAAGAGGAATCAGGCGACTCTGTTCTATGCTTGTTTCAACGTTATTAATAAAACAAAGCTGCAACCAAGATCATTTCACCGAATGCATCGATATACGAACAGATATCGGTAATTTTGACCAATATTCATAACAATGTATTATTTACAATAATTGTTTCCATTAATCAAGAGACTCGCACACGACGCGTCGTTAGGGTGATAAATGCATCATCAGAATTTGTTCCTGGAAACAGAAATGATTTATGATTTAACATTTAACCCTTTGCAGTCGAAGCAATTTTAATGCCAAAATTAAGACACTTCTTTCATCATTAAACATTATTATTCTGTGGAATCATTTGTACATTGATGTTAATTCTGTTTTCGTGTTTAACGGATAAATTTTTAACAATTTATTGAGTACATACGAATTTGGTAATATGAATACTGTTTTGAAAAATGCTATCGCAATTTTCATTGGTGCCTCAGAGTCGCCATTCGAGTGCAAAGGGTTAAACTACATTAACTATAATCAACAAAAGGCGAAAGCTATTATAATTTCTTAGTCAGGTCCGAAGATGTTACACAATTAATTTGTAAACGCAGCTTGTATAAGAAATATATAAGTAAGTGGAAGATGACAAAAAGGATGAAATCGGATTGTTTTACCTCGGTACGAAACATTACTGAACCAATTAGAAAATGCGTTTCAAGTAGGAAATGTATAAATCTCAGTGAAATATAGTAACGATTGTGAAACACGCGGAGAAGATTGCATTGTCTCCGAAGCACGTAGAAAAAGGCTTCTCGGAGCATCAGACAAACAAATTAACACTGTGAACAATTTTTCAGTTTTTTCTTAGATTCTGCATCGAAAGCAATACTTGAATTTCGACGGGATCAGGTGTACAGAAACGGACACTTGACGGGTAATGTGCAGTAATAAAAATCGTACTTTCATTTCGCAAAGTGTGTAGACTTCGGACACACGTGATCCGAGTCTAGATACCACAACAAAATATTTAGTGTCCTAGTATTTTATGTAAGTACTTTTCGGGAAAAGGTACAACGGATTGAAGAACATAAATTAATGGGAAGTAGAGGAATAATAAAAGTAATTGCTCTAAAAATTGATATTATAAATAATAAAATTGGAAGTCGTAAAATATGATTAATTTGAACTGCAGCACCTTCAAATGTTATTTCGACATACGTCAATAGTGGAAAAATTAGTTCTGCGATTTACATAAGTTAAAGGCTTATAGTAGATTGACGGTAATATGTATAAATTTTGATTAATTAAAAGTGAATATTGTAAAATTATGAACTATTAATTTTAAATATACAAGGTGGTTGCGAAATCGTGGTACAAACGACAAGGGGATGATTCCTCGCACGAAATCGAGTTGAAAATATAGAATAAAGTTTTTTATTTTTAATTCAGTATGCGTGAATTAATTAATTAATTCGTTGAGCAAGAATTTATCTACAACAGCAAGGAAGAAATTTTCAATATTTGTAAATTACTAAAATAAATCAATTATTGAAATTTACGGCTAATTATTAATTAAAGCCATACCGTATCCTAAACGATACTGTTCACAGATGCAAGTAGCATTAGAAATTGTAGAACAGACCGAGCCAACAAATAGGCTCTGTCCAAGTATACGCGTACCTAACGAATTTTCAAACTCGACTTTCCCGAAAATTAAGCCACGTATAAAAAATCTATATTTCTTATTTTCGACTAGATATTACATGAAGAATCATTCCCTTGGCGGTTTTTACGATTCGTTAACACCCTGTATAGATATGCAGAAGAATTTCCCATATCCGAAAAAAACCATTATCCAAACACTCTAATATCTGGAGGGTCGACTAAACGAACAGTCTGTTATACGACCAAAGTTTTTAAGGTTTTTACGATCCAGTATTATACAGTTTTTACTCTGAAGATTTTTAGGTGTCAGTCTCCTTAAAAAAAGCCAGACGTTTCTCCAACACTGACAGAATGGAGCAATTTATTAAAAAGTTCATGTAATTTAAAAGTTACAGGAATTTTTGATATTTCTTTGAAACATCTTTATCTAATATTAACAATGAAATGTTCTAGGAAATGTTATATGTATTGTTCGACACGTTTTTGTAATACATAAATGAAATACATTGCGAAATACTGCCAAGAGATTGAAAACTACTTACTTCCTGTGACACGTAACTTAAACCATTTACGCTGAATTACACTTTTACATTAACGTTACCCGACTCAATTACCCACGTTGTTCCGATTGCGATAAGGTACATGGAAACGGATTCTACGTTGTGGTTAAGTGAGCAGTGTCTAATTTTCGGTTTCTGTACACAAAAGCTTGTCGTTTACAACGACAACAGGATGCAATTTATTCAATGAACTAGAGTAATCAACGAACTATTTATTATATATTATTACATATGATTTCAAGTTTGTGGTAATTATTTACAATAAGAGCGACCTCTTCGACTTCGATGAACTTGAAATATATTATCAAGGTCGTCATTCTGAACAATTGTTTCCTATACATACTATTATTATTATAAATAATTACCAATCCGTTTTATTGCGTCAAAAATTTTAAATGGCGTTAAACATTTTTTATGAACATATATGTGTGCTATATAATCTGTTTTTGAGGAATAAAATAAATAAATTTTTCCATTTCGTGAAATTACTATAGTTTTTTATGTTTGTGTCGGATTTAGTTTCTTTTAAATTAATTTTTCTAAAATTGGCTTATATAAAATTGAAAACTGTTTTATGAGATAGAATTCCAAAAAAATATGTTGGCTTCTAATTAAAGGTATTTAATTCAACTTTTTAGCAAATACTAATTAATCACAGTATCACATTATAAAATGTACATCTTGATTATTTAATGAAATCTAATTTTATATATTTATAAGTATGTAACCCCTTAAAGAAAAAACTAAATATCCGGAATCTTCTGAATTATAAAAATACCTATAAGGCACATTTCTCGTAAAATTTCTTTCCATGAGAATCTAAAGCTCAAGAATGCAACCATAAATTCTAGGGACTTGCGATGTCCACTTGACCTTTGGTTATGCTTTCCAGTAGCTTTACCAAAATTTCTAAACTAATGCAACCGTAGTATAACAAAGAAGAGTCTTCCATACGGTGAAATGTAAGCATGAGCTTCAAAAAACGCAATTGTAACATAAACTGTCATAACTTCAGTATCTTTGTAAATTCCAGAAATATGTCCATAAAGATATTATAAAATCTTTTAAAAAGTTGAGCTGTATCGGGTAATATTTAATAACTAACAATATTAGACAAAAGATTAATTTAAGGAACTTGTTAGACAAATGACTTGTTTGACAAATTAACGTTAACTATATCTAAAATATATGTTTACATTTTTGTAAATTGTTTCATGGTACGAATGCTTTAATTTTGTCATTAGAAATTAACTTTTTATAGGCATATAAAGAGTCCAAGAAATATTTAAGCACTATATTTAAACTGTGAAAATTTCCTTAAAAATGATCGTACGTCAATGAATTTGAGTTCATTTTAAAACTAGAAGCATTTAGTTGTATAATTTATTATTCGTTTTATTCGAAGATTTTATTTCATGATGTAGTAGACGAGATTAAATATGCATTTTTTAAAAATGCTATTGTGCTATTTGATTTACGTGGTTTGTTCATTAAAAATACATAAAAAGGTATTGAATAGGAACTAGAAAACTAACTCTAGCAGTCAACCAAGACTGACTCTGTTCTTTTAAAAAAATGTCCCTTTCCAGTCCTCACTCACACACTAACTCTAACTACGGCCCAACAACACTCTAACTAAAATTACAATACTACACTATATAATCGAGTATCTGTAAAAACTTTGAACAATTATTTTTGTGACTGAAACTATAATAGTTTTAAGAATTGAAGCATTTTGTTTAGAACGACACCTTAACCGTTTGAATCCCGGGAGGTATTGAAAAAACACTGTCGAAGAATCCCAAACAGTGCGACCGCGCTTTCTCTAAAGTATGAAAGACCCAAGCAGCGCGATGGCGCTTGTTTTATTTTATGTCGAGAAATACCAAGCAGCGCGATAGCGCTTTGTTTATTGTATATCGATGAATCCCAATCGGAGCAATAGCGCTTCTTGTATGTGTTAGGTAACGCGATTCTCGTCTTTTTCTCATTGCTCCGTCACATTTATTGCAGTTTGCAAAGTGATCGGTCGTATTCTTATAGTATTTTCATGTACTATTTACATTAAAAGGAGCTGTGTGATATACTTGCGTCATTAAATCTGAGCGCGCGACTTCGAAAATCGGTAACGCACCGTCAGTTGTCTACAATGCTCGGAATGTGCTGGGTTTTCTCGACATAAAATCTGAACAGCGCAATCGCGCTGTTTGGGACTCAAACGGTTAAATACGATGAATAATCCTTTTTAATCATATTAACGACTTTTCAATGAGACATGTGCCGTAAAATTTAAAGTAGTATAAGATACACCATGCAGGATTTATATTAAATTTTAAAAACATTTTTGGAAATTTGTTTGAATTTACAACATTTTTAAAAAAATGTATCTTCAGTTTTCCACCTGTTACGTTATATAAAAATGTGGTAAAAAACATTTTATAAAATTTTGCACATACTACAATTTCATTTTACGAAATTACCATAATTTAAAGAATTGTTTTAATAGATTAAATTGGCAATTTTATTAAATATTTTAGTAATTCTTTAAAATTGTACTCGTTACGCTTATCTTGTCAGGTGTTGTCAATGGTTTGAAAATGAATAACATGTTTTCATAATAAAAGGAAACTTGCTATTTTAACTACCTAATTTTACTATTGCTTCCCCATAGCTAATATGACCCGGTTCCTTGAAACTAAGGATGTGTAGAAACTGTTCATAGAGAAATCTGGAATACGCCCAAAATACGTTCTCTAGCTTTCTCATCCTGCCAGTTTCATTCAGAAGGCTGCACACACACTTCTAAGGGGTAATATTAGAACTTTAATATCGTACTACATTCACTTTAAAAAGTGAGAAAATTAAACATCCTCATATCCTCGCAAAATTATACTGTTTGCAAATATTCAAACTTCTTTTCAAGGTAATCATCGCTGAGCTGCAGGTTTTATGCATTTAAAACAAGAGTGATCGAACAAAGATAGGTCAAATTCAAAAACCCGGTAACATTAAAAGAATTTAAGATTTGATACAATTAATGAATTAACAAATATATTTTTAGTTAGTTACTGACAGTTTACTTAGAAACATTTTCCTTTACATAGAATTCGCAATTCAAATATTTAGCTGTACCACTGTTGCAAATGGTGAAGTGAACGAAATATGTAGCATGTGTATTTGCAATTAAAATAAGTCGGTACTTCTGTATTCAACAATAGTTCCTGAAGAAGCGTTCAGTAATTATGAAAGTTTACCAAAAGTTAAGATAAAAGCATCAAGAAGGATCAGTGAAGAAGAATTTTCTCTGTGAATAATAGCGAATGTTACTTCTATATTTATTAGAGGGATGATATTTAACCTCTCACGTTAGAAAGTTCACTTTTTTTAAATAGTTATATTATCCAAATTGTATAGACATTTCTGAAAGTTATATAATTGTGACAGAAATTCACGCTTCTTAAAAACGAGAAAACTAGTATATACTTAACCATATGTTAGTTAATAGTTCTCATTACATTTACTAAATATAAAATCATTACAATTTAGGTAATGTAATATCCCTTACTGTGAATTATGCACCGTTTCTTAACGACATATAACCAACGTCTAAGAAATCAATCATTTGTTTTTATGGTACAATAGATAATTAACACTTTACCGACCGGCGATTGTTTCAGAATTTGTTAAGGTCCACAATCCATGATTAACCAGTTACGTGTGTTTGACGACTATATCCGTCATGGAGATGTGGCAGAATTTTGTGTCGTGACGATTATATCCGTCATTCGTAAAATTTTGTTACAATTTGATATTTAAATTGTAATTCTGGCGAAAACTAAATTATATTCGTAAATTTTAATATGTTTAAAATGTTTGGAGGTCAAGACGAAATGAAAGAAACAAATGAAAATTATAAATAATTTGACATAGATTCATGCATCTCTGTACGCTCTGGCTAGAACTCTTGATTTTCGCGACACACATAAATGCGCGCTTTGAAAAGAGATCGCCACAGTTAACTGGTTAAAAATTTATCAACCGACCTTTCAACGCTGACAGGAATTTTTATTAAGAATCCTCAAGGCATCTTCAGTAACGTTATCTAATAATTTCGTTACAGACTACAATGTAAAAGTAGTTTTTTAAGCTCCCTTCTATAAAGTACAATTACTTAAAGTTCTATTAACAGGCTTCCGGTCGGTAAAGTGTTAAGATAGATGACAGAACATATACAACATGTACCAGAAATGTTCGAGTTTCTTACAAAGGGTTGATTCTTTGGGTAACTCTAATACACTTTTTCCTTTGCCAATTCGCGATTTGACGCTTCATTTTCGAATTACTATTGACAAACACGGATCCATCGCGGTGTGGCTACAGCGAACGAATTCCGTTTTCCATTAATAACTCAAATACGAAGCGTCAAATCACAAATTTGCAAACCAAAAAGTGTCTTAGAATAACCCGAGGAATCTCCCCTTTCAAGTAATTCAATCATTTTTGGAACACCCTATATATTACGCCTTCTTCGAAATATTATTGCTCCTAATGCCCTTTTTCTCAGGTTTTTGTTTTATTTTGAATGGTCAACTACTGATACGAGGTCAATTAACCTGTTACTACTGATACGAAGTCAATTAACCTGTTAATTGCGGAATTTAGTTTTAAGAATCCTCTGCAGAGTGCGGAATTAAAATCAAGCAATGACGAATATTAAAATGCATACGTAAAATACATAAACCGGAGAAAGAAAGTAGTTTTAAAAATTTGAATCGATTTTAGTGTGATATTTTTCAAAACACGGTACCACACAAAGTGGCACTTCGCAGGTCGTACACCAATATCTTGACTCCTTACGGACTCCAAGACGCGGCTTACGTATGTAATTCCCCTCCTCCTCCCTATACATAAAATACACAGCAATTGTATTAGTAATATAAAGGAAACATATCACGAAATAATATTCTTATTACATTTTATTAAAATTTCGAGTTTTTCGAGTGCACTTAAGTGCTTAAGTGCCTTTTATTTTCGAATTGCAAAATTATTCCTTCCGTTCAGTGCAAATGAGAAATTTTTATGTGAAAAGAGAAAAGGTGATACGTGCTTTTAATTTGATGTGAGCAACGATCATTTGAAAGTATCAGTGTCACATATCCTGGAAATGCTTGATGGAACGAAACCAATGATCTTCTCCCACTCTTTCCGCTGAACAAAGCGAAGAACTCGGTAGTCTCAACGTTGATGGTTGCAATCTTATTATCCTAAGACGCGACGACTCATTCCCCGAAGGTTCGGCACAAAAAGTTCTGAACGAAAAACTCTTAGACGAAATATCTGCGTGCTCGGAAGGAAAAAAAGGATACCGTGACAGATAATCAAATGTGTTCCCGAAAAAGTTTCGCGCACAGGTCTTCCCGAGTAAAACTTTTTTCATTTGACGTAATGCAGCCCCGGTGGCGCTTGTACTCGGGGTTGCCTTAATTTTCAAAGATAAGGCCTCGTCGGGGCCAAAGTTTCGTAGAAAATCGAGTTTGGCTGGCCCGATGTTGTCGTTCTTTTTTTTTTTGTTTCCTCCTTCATACACATGATCTGTGGTGTATCGATTGCAACCAGAGCATGCATTCGGACCAATCAAAGAGCCAAAGGCATGAGAAAACGATCGGTTGGTTCCACTGACAAGAACAATCGTTGCCACGTTTCTTGCCCGCCGAAACAGATATTATCCCTTTATCTGGTACAAACGTGAACAAATTGCAAGCGTTTATGCTTGCTCGTAAATACACTGTAGGGCAAACTGTGCTGGCACACCGCTGGCACAGCGTGACGAAGCAAATTTTATTAATCTTGTCGGACGTGTGTAATAAAGCGAAATTAATTGACCAAGAGCCGCGGGGACTCAAGAAATTTCAGCACCGCTGGTCACTTTCCTTTTTTTGCACTGCACCCCCTGACCTTTTGAAAGTAATTGGTGCATTGTCCGAATTACAATCGCTGCAGAAAGTACACTCTCGGATAAAAAGATAGCACACATGCACTTTCTTTAATTTCTTATAGTTCGGAAACGTCATAAAGCAAGAACTACGCATCTTTAACCAGTTAAGTGTGTTTGACGACTACATCCGTCATGGAGATGTGGCAGAATTTTGTGTCATGACGATTATATCAAAATACGAAATTCTGCCACATCTCCATGACGGATATAGACGTCAAATACACTTAACTGGTTAAATTGCAATAAAAACATAACGATATAAGACATTAATGTAATTTCTTGCACTGCAGACTGACGTTTGAAGGCAATTGGTGCAGCTGCGGAGTTATAAACGTTGCGGAAAACCACACCTCTCAGATAAAAAGATAACCGGACGAATATATTCTCCAATTTCCCAGATTATAAAAAGTCATGAAGCAAGAGAAAAATAATTTTACCCAATGACTGCCTCTGAACTTCATTGAAAATTAGATTCTCAAACTTTTAGCCACTTTTTCTTGCATAAATTGCTGCAGCTATGGCAGCAACAGCACCAACGATTTAATATAACCTCGAAGAAAGTAGTCTAAAAAGTTTGGGTCGCATGATCTTCGTACAACAAAATCATTATTTTTCATATGAATTTTAACCATTTTTGCACGCTTTGGTATTACAAAACTTTTAATGATAAAATTGCAATCAATATAACCGATTTACTGTTCCAAACATTAAATAATGCGTGAACCTAATATGTTTATATTTTCATCAATATTTTAGAATTAGTATTTTCAAAATGAGCCGATATAAAACGTTGATTGATTTTAACGGTAATGACACAATAAAGTAATTACACAAGCTTGTTTTTAACACTAGAACTACCGGGCTGGTCAAAATTACTTGTTACCGACTGCTTCTTGTACAGTTACTGTAATTGTAAGAATGAACCCTCAACAACTGTTTAAATAAACTTTTTCATTAAAGCAAATACTATCATATTATATACTATCAAATTCAAATAATTACAACCTTGTGAATATTATAAAGTAGCGTGTGTTAATCTAGTTTAGTGTTCGGTAGTTTCACTGTTAACACTTTACCGACCAGCGATTATTTCAGAATCTTTTAAATTCATAATCCATCAGTGAAAACTTTTTAATGGATCCCTCAACGCCGCCAGCAATTTTTATTGCGCATTAACAAGGCCTCCTAAGTGACGTTATTTAATAATTTCGTTACAAATTGCAATGTAAAAGCGGTTTTTTAAGCCTCGTTTTGTTACGGGGCAATTATTGAAAGACCTATTAATAGGCTTCCGGTCGGTAAAGTGTTAAGAAAGCAATTACAGTGACCCGTATTAATATTCGGGTAACATGATACTCGAGAAGTTTTTGCTATATACAGGGTGTCCCACGCAACTGGAACAGGCTGTACCTCCTAAATGGTTGAGAATAGAAGAAAATGTTATAAGTAGAAGTTAAATGGTATCAGGCGGTGCATAATATGCAACTAATTTTATGCACTTTTGTGCATCGGTGC
>CM052091.1:1590403-1608955 GCA_028453745.1 Agapostemon virescens | reverse complement strand
GCACCGATGCACAAAAGTGCATAAAATTAGTTGCATATTATGCACCGTCTGATACCATTTAACTTCTACTTATAACATTTTCTTCTATTCTCAACCATTTAGGAGGTACAGCCTGTTCCAGTTGCGTGGGACACCCTGTATATCCACTATTAATGGACTTAAAGAATTCATCGTTTTGTAATAATAAAACACACATATTTTTATTTTCGCGTTAATCAATGTTAAACAAAATAATGCTCAATTTTGAGAGCGCAAAAATATACGGACATTAAATACGCTTTGCAGTTTGACCGTCCTGTTAAGCCAGGTACTTTTTTCGGTGGCAATGTTTGTAAACATAAGATATAAGCACTATCTAGTAAAGTTAGTTACATTTCTAACTTCGTTCGCATCGTATGTATTATTTGTGATAGTGTAACATAAAGGTAAAAATACATCGTTCGATGTACGTCAATTTGTTACTTATAATCGCGAGAAAGGGAAATCATACTGAGAAATCGGTACATTATTACAATTTCGTAAGAGTAGTGTAGCGGGCATCATACGAAGATATAATCTTGAGGGTAGAATCGAATCTATTCCTCAGTGTGACCGTCCAAAACTCCTTGAAGTTCGTGACAAATGTAATATGATTAGAAAAGTGAAAAAAGATCCTAGTTTACGTGCTCCGAAACTGTCTGCAGAATTATTTGAAGAAACCGGAAAGAAAGTTCATTCTGATACAGTCCGTCGAATGCTTCTTGAAAGTAGATACCATGGCAGAATTCCACAAAAAACCATTTATTAACGACGCGAAACGAATGAAAAGATTACTGTTCGCCAAGGAATACATTTCTAAGGAAGAAGTATGGTGGACAGATTTAATTTTTGCAGATGAAAGCAAGTACAATATTTTTAGGTCCGATGTACACAAACTTGTATGGCATAAAGTCAAGAAGAGGAAGTGTAATGGTTTGGGGTTGTATGTTGGCTGCTGGAATAGATGAATTGATTGAATTCTGGATAAGAAGGAATATTTACATATTTTGAAACAAAATTTAATAAAAAGTGCCACTAATATGAACATTCACTACAGTTTCAAATTTTATCAAGATAATGATCCGAAACACAAATCACGTGTAGTTCACGAATATTTATTGTATAGTTGTCCAAAAGTATTGCAACCTCCTCCACAGTCACCGGATCTAAATCCAATCGAAGATTTATGTCGAAATAGAATATCACCGATAAGATCGAAGAAAGAATTAAAATTACGATTGAATGAAGAATGGTCAGGTATTCCGCGAGAATATTTAAACAAAGTTATTTGCAGTATGCCCAAACGATTGAGCCATGTAATTAAACAACAGAGTAATCCAACAAAGTACTAAAATCGATATCCTTTTGTTAAAGTATATGTACATTTTTAATTACCAAATTATAATTCACGACGTGAAACGGGAATTTAAAAAAATGCGAAATTAACGTGAAAAGTGTTCAAATTAAATAAATAAAAACTGTTTCTAGCATCTAAAATAAATGCTTTTTATCATTACGAAATGACGAATTCTTTAAGTCCATTAACAGTGGAGATATACAGCAAGAACTTTAAGAGTATCATGATGTCCGAATATTAATGCGGGTCACTGTATATAATTCTACTACTTTCATTGTGAGAAACTTTCTAAATATTTCGTGAAGCGTCTGAGAATTTATTTTTAATCCTGTGTATTTTTCCATAATTCTCCTGGCTACGGTAATTATTTAAAACGGTGAATAATTGAGGGAAAGAAAATTTTTTTCTTTTCAATGAACAACTGCCATCATCGTTATCAAGCATCGATTCGAAATGAAAATAAAAACGTTTGATATGGATCGGCCAGCTTATAATTTCTCGCACGTGTCAAATTCCATGCGTTGCTCTACAATATGATTCGATTGCATTGATAAGCGGACAAAACGATGCAGGAGGGATGGTACATTTGATCGGTCCGTGAAATTTGCAAGCGTGAAAACGATTCCAACCGTTTTGCTTTATTATACACGCGAGAGGCTGGTATAAATCACGTTAGTTACGGTACATTCAGTTAGAAAAAATGCGGGGAAAATATTGTTTGTTCATGTTAGCTTGAACGAAAGTGCATCGAATTGTACATGATTTTATACCTGCCACGTTAAATAATACTGAACAGAAATTTACTGATCTTGTAATGCAACGAAATGAATAAAATTAAAACGAAAACAATTTTATAATTGAAATATCCTTGAATCATTTTTAATCGATCTACTTCTTTGATGTGGATATTGTTGAGGATAATATATATTTAATAAAGCACGATGATTGCAACATACAACAAACTCTCGATATGCAGGGTAACGACAAATCGATAATTCCTTATTAATCTCTTTTCTTTACATTCTTTCTTATGATTGACGTTCAAATCACATTATCAATAGAACAATTTCACAGATATAAGCAAAGTAAAGACAAAAGAGGAAATAAATAATAGTCATTAACAATAATACGTATTGCTTTCCCAATTTATTCTCTAAATTAATATGTTTCTGCAAACAATAATAAAATGATGGTGCGGTAGATCATTAACCGCTTGCCATTTTCTTTGAATCTAAAGATGTTACGTTGTCATCACTAAAAATGTCAAAGAAAAGACAATTTCTATTTTTTATACTGTTACATTTCCTTCAATGATTAAATCTTGTTTACAAAAGAATACAATTTGATTTCGTCTGAAAAGGAAACTATAATATTTATATTTGTTAGACTTCGTTTATAATCTTCACCACAAGTCTGACTCGTCATATAAGGCAAGGGATTAAACGGAAAAATTCAGTTTATGTTACCTCTGCTCTATCTCTATATTTTTCAAATAATTTTTATTATCATTCAGACACATATATACTTTATTATTACATTGAAAGAAATCGTCAACAAATAGTAAATAAATTCTTAAAAAGAAATTGCACCAAATTTCATTCTTTTCTTTATAGTTTCATTATAAAGTTATTATTCAATATTCAATAATTGTTTACCTTCGAATAAATCAATAATTGTTTACCTTTCGGGGTACAATATCTTGCCAAATAATTAAATAAAAGAATTCATTGAAATACTTCGTTGAATGAATAAATTTAAACGAACAAAAGACATAGAGAAACCGTACGGTAGTGATTGTAAACATTGATTGCAGACATCCAACGCACATTAGGACTTATAATTCACACTGTCCAGAGATTGTGTGCGTGACTACGTTATGAAAGCGTAAAGCCATTACAATTTGCATCGTCCCATTAGAACGAAAACGCTAACTCCTCGTTTACGCGTTGTGGCTGATTAAAACGAGCCCTACCCACTGCGAAGTTGTAGATTCCGACCATAAAACGATTTACAGCCACCGAGATCGTGACATCCGCCGTGTCAAATTGAAATAGCGTTTCTACGTGCAATAAAAGTTCTCTGACAATTACGTTTACATAAAATATATGTACTCGTTCCGTTTCTTAATTTAATAATTGCGAAAACTGTAGTACCACTTTCTACTAGCATAAAAGGACATTCGTTCGCGGCTAACGCGATATTTTACATAATAATTCTGTCACTCATTTGCGAGTGCATGGTAGGCGTAAACGTTTTCTAGAGCGTTTACAGCATTTAATGTTTTCTGTTGACGTCATGCGTGTACGAGCGACATGTAAAATTGCTTGAAGTACGCGCACCTTGCTCTTAATAGCAAAATACTATACAGCAAGAGATATCGTAGCTGAAAGTAACAATTTGGCATTGATCGAAATTACTGCTTGATTACTGCATTGTCCACAAATATGTATATATAAAAAAACTAATGCTACATCTTGTAGAAAAGAAGGAAAGACTTTTATTTGTACAAAATATATTTACATCGCAATATTTAGTCGCTAAGAAAAATTTACTTTAAAATATCGAAAAGTCATTCGGCCATTATAAACGTGTGCGTTAATTGAGTATCTGTGTTTATATAATATGAACGTGCATGAATACTACAATTTTGCATGATATATCTGAAACTTGCAATAATAAATATAATAAATTTCGTATTAATTATTATTCGAATAATTTATTATATTAATTATTACTTTTAGATTAATTATTTGCAATGTTAGTTTCGCCTTCTATTAGTTTTCATTTCATTCTACCATACGCTTCCAACATTATTTCAGAATTAAAGGAAGGTTCTTGAAAACAAACTGTATATAATTCATGTTTTTAATAGGTTATAGAAATAGGTATAGTAGTCGATTTTGTTTTGGTATTGGCTTTGCACCAGTTTTATTTGGCTTCTTTGACCGCTACGTCGGAAAATCAATCAGGAATTTAATCTTGCCGAAAATAAGATCAACCACCATCGCTTCTTTGACAACTGTTTCATTTAAGTGATACCAAAGAGTGATATCAAAGAAATGAATGAACGCCGCAGTGCCCATTAATTTTACCGTTGGAACGGAAGATCCGTTTATGTACGACAAAAGGATTCCGATAAAATGACATTCCTGACGAAAGAAAATTGTATTCAGTTGGTGAAGTTTTGCACGTCATTAACTGTGCACGCAAAACGACGCTTTCAAAGTGTTCAGAATCGTTTGAAAATACATTTAGAACTGTACAGAAAACAGAATTAATGATCATTTGAAACCGTCTGGTCGCATAAATTGTTTCCCTTGATAGCGACAGATATTCGAGCAGTGATTTTTATTGACGTACCACCACAAATTATCGAACGATATAAAATGTAAATCATAACCATCGCCACTCCTAAATTATACAACCTATTTCCTAAATTCATAACCCAGAAGATAATGCAAAATTAGCTTCAGTGCTCAAGACAATAAATGTTACAATATGTACACTATATAAACATACACTGTATATTTATAATAAAATTCAACATTATAAATATAGCGTTAGTAACTTTGATGCAAAAATAGTTAATGTTAAAGCATATATTCGAACAAAGATGGTATACATTAATCGCAAAGCGATGCAGATACATTTTCCAGAGAGTCTTTTTTCAGAATGCAAATATACAATTAAAGGAAAGTTAATGCGTATCACTAAACAAACATGGCATACGTTAGTCGTAAAGCAATGCTGACATGTTTTCTAGAGAGCCTTCTCCTAGGATGCAACTCTCAAATTGGAACATTTTTTGACATACAATAATTCCATTGTTCATGGTTCACTTCTTTTCATGCACATAAAGTTTATTACTATCACTTGTGTGTGCAAGACTTCAATTTTTACCGATTTATTAAATGCAAATGTAGTGATGTAAAAATTGCTTCGAATAATAGTTTCACGATGTTTAGAGTCACCTGAGAGGAGCCATTGGAGTGCTCCCGATTTAATACGTATCTCTAAAAAAACACAGTGTTCAGTCCCTAAACAAGAAATTTTATACAGTAGCAGGCGTTAATATTTGGACACCATTATGACGCTAGAAGTTCTTGCTGTATATTTCCACTGTCAATGAACTTAAAGAATTCGTCATTTTGTAATGATAAAAAGCACTTATTTTAAATGCTAGAAACATAGTTTTTATTTATGTAATTTGTACACTTTCCGCGTTAATCAATGTGAAACAAAATAATGCCCAATTTTGTCATCGCAAAAATAGTTGGACACTGCGAATTATAATTTGGTAATTAAAAATGTACATGTACTTTAACAAAAGTATATCGACTTTAGTAGTTTATTGGATTACCCTGTTGTTTAATTACATGGCTCAATCACTGAGGCAAACTAGAAATAACTTTATTTAAATATTCTAGCAGAATATGTGACCATTTTTCGCTGAATCGTAATTTTAATTCTTCTTTTGACCTTATCGGTGATACTCTGAATCGTCGATCTAAATAATCACATAAATCTTCGATTGGATTTAGATCCGGTGACTGTGGAGGAGGTTGCCATACCTTTGGACAACTATACAATAAATATTCGTGAACTACACGTGATTTCCGTTGAAATCAAAATTTGAAACTGTAGTGAATGTTCATATTAGTGGCACTTTTTATTAAATTTTGTTTCAAAATATGTAAATATTTCTTCTTATCCAGTATTCCTTCAATGAGAACTAATTCGCCCATTCCAGCAGCCGAGATACAACCCCAAACCATTACACTTCCTCCGCCGTGTTTCAAGATGAGTCTGAGAATTTTAGTACGAAGCTCTGCATTGACTTTACGCCATATAAGTTTGTATCCATTGGATCTAAAAATATTCTACTTGCTTTCATCTGCAAAAATTACATCTGTCCACCATACTTCTCTAGAAATGTATTCCTTGGCGAACAGTAATCTTTTCATTCGTTTCACGTCGTTAATAAATGGTTTTTTGTGGAATTCTGCCATGGTATCTACTTTCAACAAGCATTCGAGGCATTGTATCAGAATGAACTTTCTTTACGGTTTCTTCACATAATTCTACAGACAATTTCAGGACACTTAAACTAGGACCTTTTTTCACTTTTCTAATCATATTACGTTTGTCAGGAACTTCAAGTAGTTTTGGACGACCAAAGTGAGGAATAGATTCGATTCTACCCTCAAGATTATATCTTCGTATGATGTCCGCTACAGTACTCTTATTAAATTGTAATGATGTACCGATTTTTCGGTATGATTTCCCTTTCTCGCGATTACAAATAACAAGTCGATGTACATCGAACGATGTATTTTTACTTTTATGTGACACTTTCACAACTAATACGTACGATACGAACGAAATTCTAAATGTAACTAACTTTACCAGATAGTGCTTATATCTTATGTTTACAAACATTGCCACTGAACTCCGTACCTGGCGTAACAGGACGGTCAAACTGCGAAGCATATGGAATCTCCCAATATTTTTGCGATGTCCAAATTCAGCATTATTTTGTTAAACATTGATTAACGCGAAAAGTGTACAAATTACATAAATAAAAACTATGTTTCTAGCATTTAAAATAACTGTTTTTTATTATTACAAAATGACAAATTCTTTAATTCCATTAACAGTGGAAATATACAACAAAAACTTCTCGAGTATCATAGTGTCCGAATATTAACGCGGTCCGCTGTAAAATATCTACTCGGATTTAATCTAGAAATCGTGTGTAACGCGAGCCAAAACATTTGAACGTTTCTACCTCCATAACCACAGAAACCTCCCCCGCGGACAACATCCTGAAACCAGGCGCGACGGCAACCCTCAGCGACTACCTGCGACCACGCTATTCGGAACGCATAATCGACAATGATTGGTGCGCTAGCCGTACCCCAAAACAGTATAAATATAGCACATATCTTCACCTCAAACACATTTGAAACTTAAATGTCATCCATTACACTGAAACGTCATACTGTTCCAACCTCGACTCATTAAACAAGCAACCGTCGAGACACTAGCTCACGAGCGTCATCGATACCTTGTATCACGAAACACTCACTATTGAACAATAAAGCAAAGTTATCGTTGGAAATACCTGTGTATGATTTTTCCCTACAGTACGAGACAACCGCGGCAATTGCGCTCGGGAACTCGACACAACATATGGCATACATTAATCGCAAAGCAATGCAGAACGTTTTCCAGAGACTCTTCTTTTAGGATGTAGCTATACGATTAAAGGAAATTTAATACGTATCACTGAACAAAAATGGCGTGCATTAATCGCAAAATAATAGAGAAATGTTTTCCAGAGAGTCTTCTTTTAGTACGTAACTATACGATTAAAAGAAAGTTAATACGTATTACTGAACAAAAATGGCATGCATTAATCGCAAAGTAATACAGAAATGTTTTCTAGATTGTTTTCTTTTGGGTTAGATATAATAATTAAATAAAAATTAAATAAGCTATAACAATTAAATAAAACAAAGATTTGGTAAGATTAATAAAGATACAGGCAACTTTCGAATAAGTTGTTAGGAAATTTCAAAAGAGAACTTGCTTTTCCTTTGTATGAACGTGGTCAGAAAAAAATCACATTTCAACAATGCCATTTCAGAAATTCCATATTACACCTGGTTAGCTCCTGTAACAAGTCTTTCATTAGGTTCAAGAAATCAACGGTTTTCTGGCCGGTGCACGCAGACATAAAAGAATACGTTAATTTTTACATACGTACATATTGTTCGAATGTCTTTACAAAAAGAACCGTAACTCTTCAAATCCAGAAAGTATGTTCTAATCAAAGTTTAATAAGAATGAAATATCGAAATCTTTTTTGGTTTTTTTATTCTTGAACGAATAAAGTTTTTAATTTTAAAAAATGTAGTATTCCATGAATTTATTTTTCCGTAGAAATTCATCAACAACTTGCTCGCGAAAACTCTTGCACAGGATGCAACAATAAATACATAATTTCCGAAAGGAAATACGTAAATTCAAATGCAAAGTGTTTCGTTTTTAACGATTAACGTTTCGTTACCTTTGATGTAACGAAACATATCCCATTTAATTAGCAATAACATGGAATTGATTGAAATAATTCGTCGTACCGTAAATCAAAAGAAAAACGTTCAATTTTATGTTATACTTTTGCCATGTAAGGCAACATTCATTATAAATGTTACGTAAACGATGCATCGCATCTGCGCAGGTGCTTAACAAGCTTGACGTGTAAAATAATTATTCAACAACGAAAATTTGAAATGATACGATTTGACTAATAATTAAAATGATTATTAAAAAAATGGTTGCGACTTGAGCTTTCTTCATCGTACGAATGTGAATTATTTCGTTATATTGCAATTCGTGTAACACGTATTAACTGCTCTTATTTGAAGTATAAATGTCTATTTAAGCTGATAACATATTTAGTTAGTCAATAAAATATGAACGTCGTTAAAAAAAACTCAATATGTATCAAATGTTTTATTTACACGAAACTTTTAATAATCGCGTATAATACTGTAAATACGCAATTATTCACAGTCTGGTGACCACCAATAAATTTGAGAAAATTATCTAGCTACGATCACTTTGTTACTATTCCGTTAATTAGTAGGATGGCGCTAAAAAGAATTAAACGATCGTTTTAGAACACCCCGGGAATTGCTTTTATTCGCAGCCCGACTCTGATCCATTTCCCGTGATTCCTCCGTGATCCTGATCGTTTTCCTATGGAGTTTATTTAAAACCCATTAACTTGAACTTCGATCCTTCTTCCCTTCGTGATTTCGCGGTATCGTGACGCGTTTTTACAATCTCCAATTCGACCATCGATTCTTTTCAGGAGCTGGTTAAAAAGCATTCTTACAAATATCCCAGCAAAATCAAATTCACCGTACACTACTAAAATGGAAAGAGATCGCAAAAACTTTTGTAGTCCGCACGACGAAAAACATCCTATCGAATTTAACGAAAATGAAAAAACTGTTACTGTGCTATGAACAAAATTTAATCATTAATAATCGGAAGGAGCCTCAAGGTGCCACTAAAACTTGCCATACTATTATTTAATACGTTAAACGCTATGTCAGTCTCTGGGATCTGACGGAATCAAATTTACAAATTAATGTGTTATATATAATTTATATAATATTAATACTAGAACTACCGAACAATAAATCCAACGATATACATTGCGTTGCAATAATAACGAGACTGCGTCTATTAAAACTTCATACAATTCTTATTGTAAGGTATACATCATTAAAGAAGTTCATCCGAAAATTTCTGATAAAAAACATTTTTATAACTTCAATAATTGCGAAAGAAAAAACAAGAGGCCAAAATGACTGGTTTGGCGGTAGTTCTAGTTTTAAGAAATATTCACACTATTTTAACAGATTTGATCGAAACTGAAAAGTACAAATGGGATAAGTGAATTTTTTGCTTATGTACAGTTATATTCTTTCATTTTTAAGTTAAATAAAACGTAACGTGAAAGCTAGGGAATATATCTCTGCATCGAACGTGTTAAACAACTTTTTCATCGCTAGGTTTGCAGTTAAGAAATCGATAATAATTTTAATGTTCCAAGTACGAGTAATAGTAATTAATTTCAAATGTACGAAAGGAAATAAACTATGTATAATGGAGAAATTATAGGTAAAAATATTGTTTCGATTATAAAGTGGAGTTGCTTCGAGTACAAAGGGTTATCATTAAACTTAAATAGATGAGAAAGATGCTTGTATAACATCTGTAAATATAAACGCACGAAATACATGGTAGTCGATACCAGGATTGGCCACATTTCATTCCGAATAAAATAACAAATAATGATTTGTAACAATTCATTATTTTAAATACTTTGTTATTTGTATTTTACAAATAACGAGTAAAATTTATTTCCCTTTCGCGTTTAAGTGGTATTTCATTTGAATCACTTCTTGTCTCATCAACGCTGTACCAAATATAATAAATATTAATTTCTCCTCCCGAAAAAATTATTTAATTAACTAAATTAATGACTGAATTTGTAAAAATAAGTTGACTGTTCAGATAAAATAACAGACGATTATATTAAATGACATGGAACTAAATAGAATAATATATTATCTTAATTATTAAATTTCAAATAATTTATTTAAATAATGCCTAAGTCTGGTTGGTTTGAATGTAGACCAGAGTCCAGTGTCAAAAGCTTTACATTTTGAACTGCTTCTTCATTAAACTGTTACCAACGTAATCGTGACATTTTCTGATAAAAATGGAACTAAACACGAAACAATTTGGATCATATTTACCTGTGTAATTGACGGTTCTCTGGAACTTCGATTATCTGAATCGGCGATATCTGAATTCTGAAAGATCTGAATTGAAGGAACACGCATACGACACCATTTATCATTTAAACATTGTAGCTAGATATCTGTTCCGTTATCCAGTTATTAACGTTCCATCTATCAATTCGGCTAATCTCGGTTCCACTGTATTGCGAATGAGACAGGTAAATGTTATCCAAATTGCGTCACGTTAGGCGTCATTTTAATCCGAAAAATATGGCGAATGTGTCGCTCAAAATTTCTTTAACACTTTAACTGTCCAACCAACAGCCTTAAAAATTCTAATTTATTTAATAATAATTAATTGTAGTAGTTTAATTTTAATTTAACTTTAATTTAATTTTAATTTAATACTAATTTATTTTAATCATTTATTTCATACAGTAACAATTGAGAACATAAAATGTTCTACAATGATTACAACCTTTCTGTAGTCTCCAGATATGAACTCTATTGAGTACAACGAATATATTAGTGTAAAAATTTATTTTTAAACATGGACAAATAATTCTGTCATCCATATATGGGTGACATGGCAGCCAAAGTGTTAAAGAATCATTCAGAACGAAAAAAATGACAGTTCAAAGTTTACCGAATATAACGAATATTGTTTGATTTGAAATCGAAATTTCGTTGCTTTAAACACATATAATTGTAAGCCTGCTACGCAGAGGCCACGATTGATTAATTCTAAACTTTCCTTTGACCAGCGTCGCACGTTACTTTGTTCATAATTTCCTTCGCCAACTATCGCGATGAAAATACCGCGCGCTCGTAGCGAAACGGGCAACGAAGCG
Source organism: Agapostemon virescens (assembly GCA_028453745.1). Classification (NCBI taxonomy): domain Eukaryota; kingdom Metazoa; phylum Arthropoda; class Insecta; order Hymenoptera; family Halictidae; genus Agapostemon; species Agapostemon virescens. The sequence continues at coordinate 1,597,406 of CM052091.1, read as the reverse complement.
AAAATATTCCCAACAGTATGATTTGATGAGGCGTAATTGAAAGCGCATACGAACGCATGAGCGCGGCTCATTTAGCCAAAAAGAAAAAAAGAAAAAGTATACGACCCTCGCGAGCGTTTAATTATTGGCCAATGAAGTAAAATAAGTATTTATGACTCGACCATTTTCGTTTGACAACATTTCCTCCGTCTGTTCTCGATTGTTTCCACTCTCGGAGTTTACTTTCCCGGTTTTATTTATGCAGAACACAATGAAAAACATTGCGTACACTCAACAAACCTGAAACAATGTCAGTTCATGCCGTCCGTAATATTAATTCTCTCAATCTATTAATTCTCGTATTTCCGTCCCGTGATATCGACATTTTGAAATTTTAGTAACATATTTAAATAGAGTTGCTTTCTCTGAATAATTCGCACAATAATAGATGACGCTTCTTGCACCACGTTGTCTGCCCATCGTGCGTCGTATGAAGGATATCGAACGAATACGTTAACTATAAAATTTTTCAACTTCTCAATGCAACAATTTCGTGAAATAATGTGAACAAAATTTGGTATATTCATTTTCACGTAGCACAGCCGGCAGTTCCCATAAATAAATATAGTTGCCATTACTAAAAAAAATTTTTCAGTAATAGATTAACACCCATAAAATGAAAGTTTGGCACGTAATTTATGCAATTAATACATTTACAGGTTAAATGCGCTATGCGAATCATAGACTGCTAATTTCTCTCGCAAGAAATTTGTGTAAATTATATACAGATGCAATATAATATTTTATTAAATACCTCAATTTGTCTAAAACGTTTAATAACTGTGAGATTTCTTAACCCTCCGAGGCACGGAATTTTAGAAAATAAAATTGCACGTATCGATTGCAAAATTTCAAAGGGGCTCAAAAAATATTCCACGGTGTACTTTCGCACATTAGAAAGGTGGGACGCTTTTAAGACCACCGTGACTCAAAGAGTTAAGCAGTAACAACTTTGCAAGTCAACGTCTTCCTAGTAATTTTTCGAACTTAACACTTTATCGACCGGAAGCCTATTAATAGGCTTTTCAATATTCGCGTTGTATCAAAATGAAGCTTAAAATTCTATTTTTACATTCCAATTTGTAACAACATTATTAGACAATATTATTGGGGATGCATTGCTGATCCGCAATAAAAATTGCTGTCAGCCTTGAAGGACCCATTAAAAAGTTTTCAGTCATGGATCGTAGGCTTTACAAAAATTCTGAAATAATCGCCGGTCGATAAAGTGTTAATGTGACTCTTTATATCGAATCGTTACGGTGGTAATACGTCGTGCAATGAAACGAGAAGAATTTGCAAATTTTTCGTAATTTATGAAAGTGAAAAACTGTGGTGAAAGAGGTAAAAAATTGATATAAGATCGTTCGCATCATTTATAAAGTCCTACTACTTTTTCAAAGTAGTAGAGGTGTATCGCATTGATTAAAGGCAGGTTACCAAGGCACAAATTAATACAAAAAGGACAGATACAGAAAAAAACCACATTTCCCATTTACAACGTTTAATTAACCATTGTTTGATGTACATGTATAATTAATTGATTCTGGATTCGAACCAATACCTATGCAAGCTTAGAAGAAAACGGGTTTGTGTAACTGGTATTCCGATCAAACGAGGTAATTTTATTCATCAGAAGTATCCACTAAATTAAGTATTAAACTTTGAGCATGAAGTTATTCATAGAAGGAGTATAAATAAATGAAATTCTATTATTACCATTTATTGTACTTAAACTATATTTTATTCTTCTAGAAAATAAACGCATCACAATTATAACTTATACTTCTGATTATTAGAAGTTGAAATCAATTTTTTAATGATTATTGTCCCAAAATAAATGCAACCTAACCGTACAGCAAAATATTGTCGCTTTTTTATAGTTTCGAAACGTCAGAATAAATACTTAAGAAACACTTGAAGCTTTGCTGCATAATCTTCCAAATCTATAGTGCACACGATACTGTTATACGACAGGCAATAGATGCATAGTGGACACAGTAAATTTTTGCATTCAATTATATAAAAACTGTAACACAAACCACTTAAATGGTGCATGATTCAAAATTTTTTACCGAAAGCTCACAGCTTACAGCCTACCGTAATTCTTTCTAATCACGAATTGTTTAGCACAGGACCTTCCAAAGCAGTCAAAATGACTGGTCCCTACTTATCTCTTTCGCAGTTACTGAAGTTATAAAAATGTTTTCATTAGTAATTTTCCAATGTACTTCTTTAACACTTTGACTGCCATGTCACCCATATGCGGGTGACAGAATTATTTGTCCACGTTTAAAAGTAAATTTTTACGTTAATATATTCGTTGCACTCAATTGAGTTGACATCTGGAGAATACAAGAAGTTTGAAAGTGAACCATTTGTCATACATTTTAAATTTTAAATTGTTGCTTTATTAAATAAATTTATTTGATTTTGTGGAATTTTTGAGGTTTTTAGTTCGGCAGTTAAAGTGTTAATGAACCACATGTTATAATAAAAATTTAATGTAGTTTGAATAGACGCAGTCTTGTTATTATCACAAAGCAACATATATTCTAGTGTTAAGACACTGTAACACGATTTAACAACCAAATCTTTTAAATCGATTGGCCATGTCCGAAAAGTTTCTCAATGAATTCGTTAATTCAAAATCGTTGACCCTTTATGATGTAAATTTTACGATCTGCGACGATCTGTTACGATCGAAATTTACGATCAAGGATGCTGTAAAGTTTACGATCCGGTGCGAATGCTTTGAGTAACATTTTTTTCAATAAAATCGAAAGAGATTAATTTTTACGCCTAATACAACGGAATGTTGTTTCCTATTTATTTAACTTTCGTCCAATTCTCACGTCGGTGTCACATATTTTCACGTATTCTCGATAAACAGCGTATTCTACATATTTTCTTGATACACGCATAATCTCATTTTACGTTTATTATTTATCATTTCACCACCTTAACACTTGATACCAAGAAACAAATAATCAAGTACAGAAAAATCAACCGAACATGGGTTAACACGTTCGAGTACACTTTCCGTTTCTAAATCATCCTCCAAAATACACATTAAATTAAATATTCCCTTCCTAACACATAAAAACGAACGAAAGAACAACGTTTATACGAACAAATGTAATATAACTTCCATATCTGCTAAAACAGATTTGTGAAAGTTACAACGATCGCAAACTCGTCGGAACAAAACTTGATCGTCGTCGTTAGCTGGCGTATCAATGAAAACGCGTCGCAGCAGCGATCGTCCACGGAAACGCATGAAAGTACACGTCATATATTTTTGGACGCCACAACGTACCGACGCAAAGGGTCCACCAAATAACGTGCCGGCGTAAAAATAAATTCCGCACGGCAGAAAATTCACGATTGCTTCTCGCAAACTAAGCTAAAACGAATCAACGGCTATTACCTTGTTCTCCAGCTCGCACAAGGAGAATCCCATGAATCGTCAGCAGGACGATGGTGAGCCCGAGGACACTACACCGTATATAGCGCCACATCTCCGAAAACGAGAAGGGCTAGTCCCTACGTGCTGTCTGGATGGCCCCTCATACCCTCTTTCAGCGAATGTCCCCGTGCCGATCGACCGTCACTCGTAGAAAAAGCAGCAACTCGTCGATATCGTTGACTGCCTACGATTTGTCGGCGTATATCTTGTCGCAAACACTACTCGGCCGGATAACCGTGGCTATTCCGATCCCTTCTTCGCGGCGACATTAACCGATTTCAAGCTGGAATTCCGCAAGATCCACCTCAATTTGCAGACGCGAAAAGGGTTCGTGGATCCTCGCTTGGTTTCACGCTGTTACGATCGTCGATTCGAATCGGAGTATACGCTGGGCCCAGTGAACCGAACATCTTGCTCGAATCGATCATCTTTCCCCGTGGAACTAGTATCGGTTTCGATGCAGACGCACACACGCGGACACACGTACGCGCGCACTGATTCGACGTGAAAGTTCGCGACGCTTGAAATCGAGAGGACGAACCATTTAATTATGTCCCACGCGGTGGTACACCCCTGCGAAAAGGAGAGACCAATCAATGTTTCGCCACTCGCGATCCACGGTCAGCGAAACATTGGCTTGTGTGTCTGTCTCTTATTATTTATCGATCGATCCCAACGAAAACAAAAAAAAGTCGCGTGATTCACTCGCGATAGTTCACTGCACGTTCCACAAAGTTGGGTCTCGTCGTCAATGTAAACCGGGCATCGACACGTGCACCCTGAAATTTGTTGCAACGTTCCGAAACGGTTTTCGATCCGGGGTAGAGCGATCAACCGGTTTCCTATCTCCCTGGTCTGGCCGGGCGATGGTAAGCAATCAAAGAATGCCTCTTATTTACAGAATAACTGCCGATGGCGGTAAACAGGGGATCGTTTTTCGTCCAGCGAGGCGATCCTCCGAAACGATTCTAGGCTTCGATGACCACCGATGTCGCACTCGCGGTCCACAGGGTTGGACACACAGGCAAAAGCTCGTGGGCCGGTGTCGCGAAAGCCGCGGGAAAACGGACGGGATCACTGACAAACTGCACCAACCGACTCGGATAACTTGTTGACTGTCGCGTCGCACTACGTATTCCTGGGTTCTCACAGCCACCAACTGTTTCTGCGTAACGAGACCAGTCGAATAACGTGTACCCTTTTGTCGCGAGGGAGAGAGAGAGAAATAGAAAGAGAGAGAAAGAAATAGAGAAAGAAATAGAGAAAGAGAGAGAGAAAGAAATAGAAAGAGTGAAAGAGATAGGGAGAGAGGAACAACCCTGTCGAAGACTTCTCGATCAAGGATCGACACGCAAAGACCCGTGCACTTGATCGGAGAGTAACAACGAACACTTTGGACACTTTCTTCTTTTTTTTTTTTAAACACTTCGTGTCTTGATCGTTGAGAGGAGCTATCAAGTTTTGATCGTCGAGAGAAGAGAGAGAGAACGTATCATCCCTCGTCACCGGGAAACATCGTCGCGAGATACGAGCAGCGAATAAGAACGTACGAGAAGATAGAGAGAGCGCGCAGAAGGAAACTGCTGCACGCGCGTAAACGACGAAAGCTCGCGCGGACGAGTGCAAGCGCAATGCCACGATGCGTTTCGGTAAACTCACCGGGTGCTTCCTTGAAACGCGGAGCCGAGCAGAGACGGCGGTAGCCGCGCGAACCCGAATGAACGGATCATGAGACTCAGCTGCCGTTAGGCGCCTCTATCCAGCCACCACCATCGGCGGAACGCCTGTCCGGTTGCGCCGTGGCACACTGATCCGTGGCACACTGATACCACCGTCAACCCCGTTTCCCGTCACTATTCGTTCGGAGGACACACGATCCCTTATCCTCCCTTCGACTTTATTTGTTCCCGTGTTTAACCCTTATGCCGATAAAGACAATCGTCGGCGTTCCTCTGCGCTGCCGGACCGAAAGGTAGTCCACCGCTGTCTCCAATTTTTCATTGAACACTTTGACTGCCACGTCACCCATATATGGGTGACGGAATTATTTATACGGTTTCGAAATGAATTTTCACGTTAATATATTCATTGTACCAAAGTCGATGGTGATCCTGAAAGTGCAAGGAGGTAGCAAGAGTACTGAACATTATGCATTTAATTTAAAAAATTGTTATTATATTCAATGTCTCGTGTCGATTGTATAGAATTTTTTTGGCTTCTACTTTGGCAGTGAAAGTGTTAACGATAATGCTAACACACGAACAGTGACTTTTTAATCCCTTGGCCTACGATTTATTTTTCGATTGCACTGATTAGAAGTTCTTTGTCCTTTGCAATTTGCTAAAAGATTAAGAAAATTTATAGCTATTGCACGCCTATATCTTCTCTAATGGAAGTACATTATTAACGACAACCAAACACTGTATTGTTTCAATTTAAAGGAAATTTGTAACGTAGATATTTATTAGACTCTGTACAGAATTTACGTCATGAGACTGACACGATGTTGCATGGCAAGGGGTTAAACAGATGTAAGGATGTTTACGATGCGGCCGACCAGACCATGTTATTTTTTAGAAATATTTACAAGCGCGATTTAAGTTGCTTTTTCATATATTTTAGAGTTGAAATTCTTCAAGTTTACCAGGTATGTAAATATAAAACCGGAATTTCTTTTATAGAAAATACACGTTTATTGTGTGAAAATGATACAAAATATTTTATTCGAAGTATTACCTATAAGTAGGTGTACATTCTTTCCCATCTCTCTAATAATTTGTAGATACCACGCCAAAAAAACTGTTCCTCTTTTAAGGCAAACCAGTCATCGAGTCATTTTCGTAAGATGCGAAGCTCTGCTCGGCAAATGCATGCCCCAACGATGCAAATAAGTAATAATAGAATGGAGGTAAGTTTAAATTAAGAAAATGATACAAAATATTGTATTCGAAGTATTGCCTATTGGTAGCAATATATTTTTTCCCATCTCTCTAACAATTTATGGATGTCACGCCAAAAAAACTGTTCCTCTTTTGGAGCAAACCAGTCATCGAGCCATTTTCGTGCATTTTCGTAAGATGCGAAGCGCTGCTCGGCAAATGCGTGTCCCATCGATGCAAATAAGTAATAATAGAATGGAGATAAGTTTAAATTAAGAAAATGATACAAAATATTGTATTCGAAGTATTGCCTATTGGTAGCTATACATTTTTCCCATTTGTCTGACAATTTATGGATGCCACGCCAAAAAACTGTTCCTCTTTTGAAGCAAACCAGTCATCGAGCCATTTTCGTGCATTTTCGTAAGATGCGAAGCGCTGCTCGGCAAATGCGTGTCCCATCGATGCAAATAAGTAATAATAGAATGGAGATAAGTTTAAATTAAGAAAATGATACAAAATATTGTATTCGAAGTATTGCCTATTGGTAGCTATACATTTTTCCCATTTGTCTGACAATTTATGGATGCCACGCCAAAAAACTGTTCCTCTTTTG